>CAJNIZ010002647.1:16658-28816 GCA_905231905.1 Symbiodinium pilosum
GGGTTTCCCCAATATAGTAGCTTCATTTAAGTTCCTTAACAGCAACCCAGATATACTTGCTGCTGTATTGTGGAAATCCGAAAGACTCTACAAATGCTTTCACCCAAAAGTTCCAGGCCCATACACGGACTTCTGATTGTTGCTCAAGTGGACCCCGAAGTGGTCAGGCCAACAGCCAAACCCAATGACGTTCCAGAACTTGGCAAGCAGGGATGGCATAGACCTTTGGGCTTGCTTTTTGGTTAAGAGCCAGCTTGGAGGGCAGACATGCACAGTTCTTGGCAGCAACAGCCTTATATGGTCTCCGAGCACAAGCCTCAAGCCTGAAAAATCGAGCTTATCCTTGAATCCTTGAGCAGGCCGTCTCCCGGCTTTCGGGGTGCTGGGTCCAAGTGGAGAAACTACTCCACAGGATCAGCAGCTACTGCCGATCATACTCTACCGACCACTGTTACAGGAGATGAAAATGATCACACGTGACATCCTGCACACACACCCACCCATAGGAATGCACAGTGGCACAATTTGGCTTCCTAGCTATATTACTCTACTACTCGATTACTCTATTCCCATATTACTATATCACCATACTACTGTATTACAGTCAAATGCCTTCCTATTGCCAGCAACTGCCGTCCTTCGGACTACAAAGGAATTACTGGGCCACCCGATGACAACATCGATGCTATAAAGGCAATTTAGGGTTTAGGGTATAGGATTTAGGATTGAGGGTTTAAAGGGTTTAGGATTTAGGGTTTAAAGTGTTTAAGATTTCGGGTTTAAAGGGTTTAGGACCTAGGGTTTAGGGCTTTACTTGCCTCTAGCATCCTGTACCTAATAAGCCCTAAATCCAAACTCAAACCAGATAAGCCCTAGACCAATAAACAAAGCCCCGGAGGATTCTCAAGCCTGGCCGGAACCTTCGAGCTCCTTGGGTGCCAAATTTGGGGCTTCCAGGGCTCTGTTTAGGGTTTAGGGTTTGGGTTTAGGGTTTAGGGTTTAGGGTTTGGGTTTAGGGTTTAGGGTTTAGGGTCAGTGGGTCAAGGGGCTTTCAGATTGCTGCGACCTATGGCAGATACACTTGACATTTTTCGAGAACCTGAATTGCAAGAACGAAGCAAGGGCACACATTGTTTCAGTGCAGCAACACAACTGCTTTAAAAACCACTGAGCCAAGAAATCGAGCCCCTCACCAGCCGCGGACATATGGTAGTTTCCCAAAATGAGGGGACCCCAATATAGACCCCAATATACTATACTCCTTATTATTGGGACCCCTAAAAAAATACCCCTAATGTTGGGAAACCCCATATAAGTATTTGTGAATCAAAACACGGAATTCGAAAGGCAGAAAGCCAGGGTACCCTGACCTCGGGGCTGTGATATCTGAATTTGCTCTTGCTTTGATTTGGCAACTTCTTCTGTTTCACATTCAAAAACAGGGAGCAGCCAAGGAGACTCTCGACCGTCCAGAAGCCCCTAGTTTGGCTGGAGCACCAGAGCCAAAATTCAGAAATTCACTGGCAATTCCCGTTGAAGAGCGCAGTTTCCTGCACGAGGCCTCCTAAAGGCCTACAAGACACTTATCAACCATCCAGAAACCTGCAATTTGGTTGGAGCACCAAAGCCCGAGTCCAGAAATTAAGGGGTCCACTTCTTCATGTGGCTGTGCAAGTTCGAGGCAGCGATTTCAAAAGCTGTCAAAATTAAGAAATGCACAATGAGAACCTACGGCGCCCTCAGAGGCCTGTACGATATATTACATAAACAAAAGCACCGCCTCAGAATGAAGAAAGAGGCTACCCTCAGCCACATGGAGCTGTTTCTTAAATGTCGCTGTCGGTGTACTTCACAAGTCGGATAGATTAACCTGCTGATCTCTGGGTTCAAGGGTGAAAGTTGCGTGCCCGCCCCCAAGCTAACATGGAATCCCCACGCGGTCCCTGTTCAAACGTGGCTTTATGGGTTCCATGTTAGGGTTCAGGGTGTCAGGGATGACGAACAGTACTGAAACCGTGGACCCAGAGGGAGCCTTTCTCAGGGAATCCTTTGGGAAGACAGACTCCATGCTGCGAGCTCAAGGGGAGGTATCGAAAACCAAAACAACATTCCTACATGAAACATTTGCGATGGCTGAGTTGAGTGGGAGGGCAGGCAGGTAGGTTTGGGGTAAGGGCTTAAAGTGTTAGGCTTACTTTGGGCTTACTTCTTCTCTGCCTTCTTGAAGAAGCCCAAGTTCCATTGCAAGAATCGGGCATGGACGGAGTGTTAGCGTCGGAGGTTACCTTCCTTCCTGCCTTCCTTCCTTCCCTCCTCTCCCTTCGTTCCTTGATCATTCCCAGGCCCACAACCCCTTTCAACCATGCTACCCCGGCTGCTAAGTTTCGCCAGAAAATCGAAGACTCCGGTGATTTCATGCATACCTCTAAACCCTAAACCCTCACACACTAAACCTTAACACCCTAAACCCTTTACACCCTAAACCCCCCAACACCCCAACCTCC
This sequence comes from Symbiodinium pilosum, assembly GCA_905231905.1. Taxonomy (NCBI): domain Eukaryota; class Dinophyceae; order Suessiales; family Symbiodiniaceae; genus Symbiodinium; species Symbiodinium pilosum. The sequence goes on from CAJNIZ010002647.1 coordinate 19,163, forward strand.
AAATCCCTTCGCCGTAATTCTCCGCCAAGGGCTCTAAGAGGTGCTGTTCTAAAAGCTGATCGAGAAGCGCCTGCAACGGGCTCTAAGGACGTAGGGTTCAGGGTTGTAGGGTTTAGGGTCTAAGGTTTAGGGTTTAAGGTTTAGGGTGTTAGGGTTTAGGGTTTGAGCTTTAGGGTCTAAGGTTTAGGGTTTAAGGTTTAGGGTGTTAGGGTGTTAGGGTTTAAGGATTGATTGGGAAGAGCCCTTTGCTTTGTTTCATGCCAAGCAAGGAGACATTCAAGCATCCCAGGGTCTAAGCTTAGGATGGGGACCAGGGCTTAAGGTATGAGAGATGTAAAAGACTTCGGCAATAAGGTAACAGCATGGGGTCATGGGCAGGTAGCATCTTGTACTACAAGGCCATAAGGGTTTAATAATGGAGGCTTAGATTTTGAGCTAGACATCTAAGATTGGCGGACTGGGTGAAGCAACTTAGCCACCTGAACAAGAACTGAACGAACGTTCGCCTGGCACACTTAAATCCGGCAAAGCTACAATGCAGCTACAAAACCTGAACCAAAGCCGAACTCAGTGCCCAAGCCTGTGCTCTGCCTGCCAACCTCTACAACAAATCTGAAATCCTTGGCGCCAATAAAAAATGTAGGATGCGAAGCTGAAAGCTCTCATCGGCAATCGGACAGCCCAAACGTCAAATGCCTAAACGTCTCCTCTCCCTTCAAAACAGTAATGAGGCCGGCGTGCATGCTGCAAACCAGAAACTCGGGCGGACACTTTGCACTGGCGTTTGTTAGCACCATGACCTCCCGAACCGATGTAGCCGCAAATGCAAGCTGCGGCTACCACCATCGGATAACTGGTTGACCTTTTGGCGCAAAGCATTGCGGGCATGGCCAGGCACCTCGCTGTCCAGTGCGGCGCCCTTCGCATGGCGGCGCTCAGCTGGCCAACCACCCGCAATCTTAATATGAACATACCATCAAAACCCTAAACTAAATTCAAATCATCATCAAGACACTCATGACACCCGTAGAGTCAAATGACCTGCGTATTGAACCCTTCAGATTCTTGCCCGAAGCCCTGCATCCACAAATCCCAAGTCAAGTACAAAATCCGCAGAAGGCCCGCCTGGAAAGCCTCCGAGACCTTCGGAGGCCCCTTCTGCTCTTTGATCTCGATGCGCTCCTGATAGGCCAACATGTTGATGCAGTCGGGAAGATAGAAGGGGAAATTTTGGGATGCATAGGATCCAGGCACAGGCTTGGATGCGTTGTTTTTTTTAAGGGTTTGACGATCAGGGTTTGAGGCCTTTGCCTCTTGCCCGAGGCTCCGAAAACAACGTCCTGATGCTTTAAATATATTCGACACAACAAGGTGAACCCTAGCTGTACCAAAATTAAACCGGCCTCAGGACCCCACTAACAATTGCAATATTTGGTTGCTATTAGGATTATAAGAACCAAAACCTAACAAAAATTGAGGCCCCTATAGACAAACCTCTGGAGATCCTGACTGTGCTTCAGCAAGGGATTACAATAGCACCCTCCCCCAAAGGTCCCCCCCCCGGGTTTAAGAAGCTAATAATGACTATATAGGGCTTAATAAGGCCTAACAGAATTCTAAATCTGGGGGGGGGGGGTACCTTTGGGGGTACTACTGTAATCCCTTGTTAAGCCAGGCCGCAACGACTTCCACGTCTGTCCCTCCATCCAGCGTGACACGCTGACCGTGGCAAACTGTTCCTTACAACGCCCGAAACCGTGCAGAGCACGGCTAACCCTTAAGGGGCTTGTAGGGGTTATACATTTATACGTATATATACATATATTTATACAGATATAGATATAGACAGATATATAGATATAGATATAGATATGGATATATATATATGTAGATAGATAGAGGGCTTAAGGATGTGTTGTATGGGTTATATTGGGGATCCCTTTAAGGGATCAAAGGGATTTAGGGTGCCGCGTTTGGGATTCAAGGCTCTGGTTGCAGGATTCAGGGTTTCTGGCTGGGCCTTAAGGATGAGGCCTGCGAGTTTATGATGTCTGTGTCAAGTTCAGGGAACACTGCTCCTGGGTTGGCTGGGATTTCGGAGTGTTTGAAGGTAGGACAGTGATGCAAAGAATACATGGCTGCATCCCAGATCGCCCGCTAGACTCCATGCTTTATAGGGTCTCGCAAAGACAGCCTCAACTGTTGGAAGCCATAAAGTATAATCGATCATGATGATAAGAAAGGCTCCTACAATCAGAAATACACATGCGCAATCCACAGCTGTCTGCTGGAAGATTCTCCTCTACAGCCTCTGGTACACTGAGCTTGAGCTGCAAAACGTGATTGGTGACTAGCACTGTAAGATTGAACCACCAGCTCCCCATGACTTACGCTCGTAACACCTCATCAACCTAGCTTCCTTTGCGCGAGTTTATTAAGATGCCAACTTTCAGTACATGCCGGACACGTCGAGAACAGTGACTGTATGCTTCTGAGAAAAGCGGTGAGGCCAGCGAAGTCCGTAGCAAAAACTCATAAGCCAAACAAAGCCATGAAACTTTAAAAGCCTCAAGAACATTGTAGACACTCCGATATGACCTACTGTCTAAACTCCTAGTATCCACCTTAATAACCCCTGTAATAGTCCCCTATATAGTCCCATATATATCCCCCTTTAAGGAGTTTAGATTATAGCTCATATGACTTCAGCCCGAATTACTTCCTGCGCTTTCCACTGGGAGGTCTATAGGCTAAACCGTAAGCCGCTGATTACCCAGGTTCCTACAAAGTTCAGGGCACTTTAACCATACTTTCTGCCAACCCCCCGCCTCATAGACTTTTCAAATAACCATAAAATTAGCTTAGATGGAGCCACAACTAAACCCTAAACCCTAAACCCCCCTATTCGTGCGAATATTTGGGGGGGCTAGGTAGAGACCAGATGCTAACCCTCCCCAAGAAACATAAGCTATAGTCTAAACTCCTAGTATCCGGCTTAATAACCCTAGAGTAGCAGTCCCCTATCTATTCCCCTTTATAGCCCCTAAACCCAAAAGCCCTTAACGGAGTTCAGACAATCTCATGAAGCAGGCATCTCACGGGGCGTTCATCGCTGCGGTGTGTGTCCAGCTCCTCACTCCTGGGCCTGCGAGCAAAGGCCATTTCAGGCACAAAAAGAAGAACATAGAATATATACATCTGTTTAGGGGGTATATGAGGTTACATGAGGACTTCATGGGGACGCGAGGCATATATATATATATGTAGATAGGGGATCTATCAGGTTAATAGGGACAATATGGGCAATGTGAGGCCCAACAAATAAGGTCTTTAGGAAGTTTGGATTCCGGGGTTTGGGGAGCAAAGCCTGTGCGTGTTGGAGAGCTTGGGCACGAATAACTGTTGAGTTTAACCCTAAACCCTAACCCCTAAACCCCTAACCCCCAACCCCTAAACGCCTAAACCCCCAACCTCTAAACCATGTAAGCTGAGGGCTTCCCCGGCAAAGGGCTTATACAAGCTTGACGATGACGAGCCTGTGGGAGGAATTTAAAGAACTAACCTTAAACTTAGACTGATTAGGGCCTTGGGGGGGGTTTAGGGTTTAGGGTTTAGGGTAAAGGGTAATTATCCACAGCAACTGTGTTGCCTTCACTGCTCCCATCCCTGCACCACGATGACCGAGCAATGGGTTGGTGGTCCAATCAACGCAAGTAAGACCATATCCGAATTACATCATCACCATCAATAACAATATCATCATCATTATCATCATCATCATCAACATCATCATCATCATCATCAACATCATCATCATCATCATCATCTGCTGGGTTGTTCTCACAACTGTGGGCCTGTTGGGGTGCCAACTACAGATGAAGTGCGGAAACCAGCGTTTTGGGGTACAAACATCTCAAATCAACTACCCAATTGTCGGTGCGATGGACAGAGGAGCTGTCCCAATTGTAGCTTAGACATTCTGAAGGTTTTTCTTTGGCAGCATGGCATAGAGGATACAGGGGGCGTGTTAGGGCCTTCCCTGCTTTCAAGCTCCAGGTGCTAACAAATGATGAGAGCTATAGTCTAAACTCCTAGTATCCCCACTTAAAACCAGCAAAGTAGTCCCTCATATCATCCCCTATACAATCAAGGCGTTTAGATTATATAGTCCTCCCCTGAAGCAGATAGAATATGGCTTCGGGTATTTTGTGATAAGATTCCCATATACCCCATTTTCTGTCTACCTACGGGGGACTATTGCCCCAATATATACCCTATTGTAACATATAGTAGTTTCCATTTTCTTCTCCATTATCTCTATAGAACCCCAATAATGTACCCTATTTTCCACTTAAGGGGGACTAGAGTCCCTAAACCCTAAACCATAATCCCTAAATAGTAGTTTCCATTTTCTTTTCCATTATCCTAATGTAACCCCTATATTCTATCTACTTAAAAGGGACAATAGCTGATGTGCCTATAGGCTCTCAACCCTAAACCCTTAACCCTAAACCCTATCATCCCCATATAAGCCCAATATAATCCTAACATTACCCCATGTTCCATCTACTTAAGGGGGACAATAGCTCATGTGACTCCTTATACCCCTGGGATCTGAAGCTCCTCAGCTACCCGGGGAGCCTGACAGGCTCGTCGAGCGCCAGCGGGGGAGGCACCATTGCGGATGAGGGCTTAGGGTTCAGGGTTTAGGGTTTGAGGGGCCCAGCTTTGCTTTGAGGGATTCCGGGGTTGCTCCAGGGCTTACGACTGGCTTGCTGTCAGGCTGCAGTCACCATGTACGATATGTTGATACCTGTTTGGGGGCTTCCCAAAATGAGGGGTTCCTTTTTCTGGGGGTTCCCATAACAAAGACTATAATCTATGGGCGTCTGTATTGGGGCCCCCTATTCTGGGAAACTACCACTTTGTGTCTAAGTCCACTGTCCCTCAAGGTAGGGCGCGAGGGAGGCCGCATGGTTGCTGGGGTGAAATGTGGTCATTATGCTCACGCTGAAATATCTGCTCCCGAGCTCTTCGAAATCGGGCCCTGGCAAGAGGTACTGTCCTAGTCCACAACAGCGCGTGCTAAAAACACTATTCCCGCTTTCCAATTATTACCTGAATTATTGACCCCTTGGTTCGCAAGTGGGCTTGCGCAGGCAGGACAGAGGATCTCTTTTGCAATGAAGGCGTGCTGAGCATGGCGGCAGCATTGTGTTGCGGGGGGCTGTGGACACCGCTTTGGTTTACTGGATGAAGTCGACCCTGCGAGACTCTTCGTTGAGTTCGATGACCAATGCTTGGGATCACTTGCAGTGAATCTGGGTGGCTCGCAATTGTTACACCCATGCTTCTTTTTTGAAGACGCGACTCAGCTCAAGCGGGGGTACACGTGTCTCAACCTTGCACCTTCAGCCCCATGCTGCAAATGCAGCTCCTTTCGGGATAAATGGTAATTCCCTGCTGTGACCCTATGCAACTTCTATGTAGCCTAGAATACCATTCCATTCTCCCAGTGCTCCCTAAGCCCCAAACCCGAAATCTATAAGCCTTGGAACCTGAAACCTGAACCTCAAGCCGAATCATGGCGGAATCCTGAAAGTGCAAACCTAAGCCCCACAGCTGAGAGAAATGCCCAGCCACTCTGGCTCAGCCAGCGGAGGCCCCCTGATTCTTGCGAGCCACACGCTTTAGGGTTCAGGGTTATAGGGTTTAGGGTTTAGGGTTAGGATTTAGAAGCTTAAGGGCTACCATCCCGCAACCGAACATGGAAACCCATGTGGGCCCCTGTTACAAGGTCAGTCTTCGTAGGGCCCCTTCTTGTTGAGGATCCCTCTGCTTGGCGATGCTGATTTTCAGATGCGCAGGTGCAGAACAAGAAGCGGCAAGCACTGCTCCCACTGTGGCTGTAGTTAGAGGTGTCCTAGTTAGAGAAGGCAGGTTTGGGGGGTTTGAGCTACCTTGAAGAAAGGAATCAGGAGTACCCTTTAAACCTGAAAGAGTCATGTGAATCGCCTTGGGGTTACCAAAATCCTCCCAGTGTTTTGTTTCGATCACGGCAAAGGTGTGAATCAACAGAGTCCGGGGCTTGCGGCACGAGGTTTTCTTTGACCTTCAGAAGTTTTTGATTCAGGGGGTTTAGGTACGTATTGGGTAGACTCCCTTTTGCGGCCTAGGTTCAAAGAACATGTCTGAGACTCTGGCACTACAGCTCTAGGAAAGTCCCCAGTCCAGAAGCTTCAGATGGATCATTCCTGAAACTTGCAATAAACTGGGCTGCTTTTAAGAAATTTGCGTTACTAACTCGGGAGGCCATATTAATACTATATATATAATTACACCTATATATATATGTATATATAGAAGTATATATCCATTATGGCAACTTAATTTAAGTTCCTTAACAGCAACCCAGTAAAGGAGCTTACTGCTTTTCAGCTACAAGTTCGTTCCTAGGAAACAAGGAGGGCTACAAGCTCGGGCGCACTAAGACACAATCCTTCAAGCCTGAGCCCTGAGAGGTCTCATACAGATCCCCTGGAGAGGCAGCTGCTCATTTTATGGGGATTATAAAGGGGTTATATAGGGATTATACGGATAGTGGAAAAAGAAAACGGAAACTACTAATATAAATCAATGGTTTCAGGGTTTTGGGCTTGGGGGTTTACATTCCCTTCAAGCAGAAGGTGAGGCAATCCCAAGTTTCTCCACGCTTTCACATCAAGGCGAATTGTCTTGGAAAAGCCTGTATGAGCCATAGTCTAAACTCCCAGTATCCCCCTTAATAGACCCTATAGTGGTCCCCTATATAATCCCCTATATAACCCCCTTTAAGGAGTTTAGACTATGGCTCATATGGCGCGCTTGCTGTTTTCCAGGCGGGGGTCTTCACGGAGCTCGTGTGCCCTGATCTTGTTAGAAGCTGCGCAGCCGGAACATTGCTTGACGGTGAGGCACAGACACCGATCTGGAAGCGAAACTGCAACACTATCACTACCATTATTACTGTTATCACTATTATTACCATCATTATTATTACTACTAGTAATGGGAGTCTAAGGACCCTTCGGCCTGCATCATGGGCCGCATTCGCAAGGCGGCCGCTTGCAGGTTGAATCGTACATCTCTGCTCTTTTGAAGTTCTTGGGTTTAGGGTTCATAGTCCCCCTTAAGTAGATAGGATATGGCTTTGGGTACATGATAATAGGATCCCCATATGCCCCAAATTCTATCTACTTAAGGGGGACTATATAACCCAAACCCTAAACCCTGAACCCTAAATAGTCGTTTCTATTTTCCTTTTCATTTCCCACTATATACCCCATATTCTATCTACTTAAGGGGATCTATAGTCTATTATAAACCCAAGCCTGGAAATCACAGTATCTAAGGACTTTAGGAGGGACCCCTAATAGGGACCCTTGTAGCTTATGGGGGTTAATCTGGGGACTACCTAGAACTATAGGGGTTATATAATGACTATATAGGGGTTATATATGGTAATGGGATTAAGGGTCCCTATTAGGGGTCCCTCCTCAAGTCCCTACACTCCCCCAAACTAACATGGAAACCCATATAGCCCCCTTTTAGAGTGACTGTAGTCTTTATAGGGCCCTTTTTGGGTTTCCATGTTAGTTTCCGGGAGTGTAGATAGTAGGAATGATCGAAGAAGAAATGCCCGAAAGGCTCACGAGGAGCTAGATGCTGCAGAGAGGCCATCACTCGCTGGGGTCGAGTAGAACTTTACCGGGTAGGGATTTAGGGCTTGGGGTTTAGGGATGTTTAATGTTTAGGGTTTAGGGTTTAGGGTTTAGGATTTAGGGCTTACCATATTGGGATTATATGGGGATAATGGAAAAGAAAATGGAAACTACTATAATGGGCTATATGAAGGTTTAGGGTTTAGGGTTTACCTGGACCCTCCAATGTAGTTCCTTTTTGGGTTTGGTATGGTTTTTTCGGTTAGGACTCTTAGTAGGACTATCCAAAAGGTACTACATTGGAGGGTCTAGGTAGGGTTCAAGTGTAGCGTCTGCCCCGAATGTGGTATTCCAGAAACAAGGATGCAAGATCTCCTCCAGCTCGTTCAGGGGTTATCATAGTATCTAAGGACTTTAGGAGGGACCCCTAATAGGGACCCTTGTAGCTTATGGGGGTTAATCTGGGGACTACCTAGAAATATAGGGGTTATATAATGACTATATAGGGGTTATATATGGTAATGGGATTAAGGGTCCCTATTAGGGGTTTGGAACTGATCATGCAAGGAGTACAGGTCTTTATGGAGACTAGTGGCGTGGCTCTTCATCAGCCCCCCAATAAGCAAACCGCCCACCCCCTGACATTGAATGTTTCCAATAAGTTATAGCATAGCAGAAAGGGAGTATTTGACATCAGACTGGGGAGTAGGTTTTTTTGATGTTAGCTCTAAACCCTAAATCCTAAATCCGAAACCCTAAACCCTAAATCCACAATAATGTGGTGGTTTCCATTGTCTTTTCCATTCTCCTATATACTCTTATTTATCCCTTGGGGGGTGGGGGGTTTTGATATGCTGTAAAGTGACGGGATCCCACAAAAACCCTAAACCCTAAACCTTGTGGTTTGGTCTTGCCCGCACTGCTGTGCGATGCGCGTGTCTAAACCTTGTGGTTTGGTTTGAGATAGGCATCCTCCAACTTTGGCACCTCCACCGGGATCGTGCCCTGCACTGCATCAGCCATCCTGTGCCTCTAGGGTTTAGGGTTTAGGGTGTGGACGTCAGGCGTAGCGTAGCCATCGTTGCGGATGCTGAGCTCACTGGGGTGTGGTGATGTACTGGCTGCATTGGGCGTGATTTGTTTGAGCTTGGCATCCTGCGGCATCCTTCAGCTTGCTTGCGCTGCTTTGGCCATGCAAGTGGCAAAAAAACCTTAATCAGTTTCAACTTGTGTTGAGGTTCCCAGGCCACCCTGGCAGGTCTATGCGCCTCTTAAACAGGGAGACTTTTTGGGGGGAATAGGGATATATGCGTCCGCGCTCCCCCCCATGGTATGGTCTATGGTCCCCATCTGAGAATAAGCCGTATCTATAAACTCCCAGAACCATGAATTCCCGCAAAACTTCTCAAAAGACCTTCTTTCAAACCCTTTATAAACCCTCTGCACAGGACCCAGACCACAGGACCACAGCACCACAGGGGGTGGGGGTACCTTCCTAAGCTTCCACTAAAGACCCTATAAAACTTTCGTAAACCCTCTACGAACCCTCCAGTAAACTCTCTAACCTTTTGCAAACCGTTTGTACAGTTAAAACCCTCTGTAAACCTTCTACAATTCTCTTCAAAAACCTGTATAAACCCTCTAAACAATCTTTCTCCATAAGATCTGTGTGAAGCTGTATCAAACCTTCAGAAACCCTCCAGAAACCCCTTCAAAAATCTCTTGAGACCTCTAAACACCTGCTATTGAATTAATGAACCGTGTGCAAACCTTCTCTAAATCTTATTATAGAAGCACTCCATGAACACTATAAGCTTCTGCAAACTTCATCTAAACCTCTCAATTAAACCACCAAACCCAGACCACAGGACCACAGGACCACAGGGGGGGGGGGGGTAACCGCATAGAACCCCTTTACAAACACTATAAGCTTGCATAAACTTAGTCTAAGCCT
>CAJNIZ010002647.1:28916-48426 GCA_905231905.1 Symbiodinium pilosum
GGGTAAGGTTACTGCTATTCTATATCATAAACATCATGCACCACTAGGGGCCAAGAAAGGGGGGGAGAGGGGGGAGGGCCGTGAAAGCTGACGCATATATAGGGTTATATCGGGTTAGGTAGAAAATGGGATGAAATAGGGAAAATGGAAAAGGACGTGGAAATTACTATTTAGGGTTTAGGAATTTGGGTCCTTATTCGAATCAAATGTAAAAGAGTGTGGAACATGAAATTTGAAGCTGGAAGCGGTTCACGGGGAGGAGGGTTTTCCAAATTTTGGGGTACACTCTTGGGTGCCTTATGTAAGGATTATAGTATTTTGTGATCTATATTGGGATCCCCTTATTTATGGAGATCCCTTTATGACATGTGACATGAATGATGTTGGACCACTACCAAGTGCCACCAAAAATTGATGTTGCGTTTGTGAACATTGTTCATATGAGTAGTGTTGTATTGAGGATGACTATGGTACCCAATGTTGAGCAAGATTATATCCTCCTTTTGGGTATAGTGTTTTATATCTTGTAAGGAATACAACAACACAAGGTTCAACCACCAAAAACTACTCCTCATGTTTGCCCGAAGGCCTGCAAAACGGCGGCACGGCAGCATCGGACCTTTCACGCACGAGTTTTCACAGGCCGAGATGTGAAACATGGCAGTAGACTTACAAGGACGGGGGAATCTTGCACCACCTGAGCTAATCCATGCTCTAGATACGGCGTTTTGTTCCATCCGCCGCAGGGGTTGTAGTGCATCCCAATGGCATCACCTTGGGGATCGTTGGTACCATCAACATCTACATTTCCGAGAAATATTGACTGGGGTGACAAGGAGTACAAGTTGCAAGGAGTCAGCGTTATATTGACTAGCTTTTTCTACTGCGGCAAGTGCGTCTAGCACAGATCTTGCAGCAAGATCTTGGTAATCGCATTCTTTCGTAAACTGTAGAGCGCCTGGCACTCACATCATCTGGTGCCTCTACGGAGTTTTTCATGCACGGAAGCATTCTTAAATGAGCATAATGAAGACGAGTCTTGTGTTAGAAGTGTTGTCCTAGATACCTATTCTGCTGCATCAGCTAGTTGTTTCAACTGGTGCTGGGTGGGTTCTTACGTGCTTGGTACTGTTTGATTTCTTTGTGCCTTTGAGTGCCCTCTGAGCCCGTTGCAGCTCTGGGTAGGGATAATAGTCAGACGCGGAGGAAGAAAAGGCATTCATACTGAACTAGTTTCCATTAATCCCTATCATAATATCCAAGTATATACTCCAATATGCTAGACTAGTTTCTATATATCCCTATTCTACAATCCTCTCTCTAGTTATAGCAAGCTGTAGCCTGTAGTCCCTTTTATTCCCTGTCATGGATGAAGCTCTGGTAATGTGCTTGCCTAGCATTGAGATAGTCTAGGTTATCCACGGTCAAGTTGGGTAGTGTGAAGAAGATGGGGGGAAATTCCAAAGCCTTCTTACTACAACCTTTTATAACCCTATACAGCTTATATAACCCTATACAACCCTATATAACCCCATATAAGTTGACCCTTGCGAGTCTTTGCAGGCCGCTGGGCGTGGCCGGACGTCCAGAGGTGGGGCCTCCCAATATTGGACAATCAAATGGAAAACAGCATGAAAAATTGAAGGCAAACCCTAGGTTCCTGGGCAGGTTATATAGGCATGCATTGAGGTATATGCCCCAGTAACGGAGAATCAAATGGATAAAGGGAGTAGATAGCGACTATATTGGTCTATATCGGGATTACATAGGGGTTCTATAGGGGTACGGGGTCCAATAATTTAGAATCAAATGGAAATGACCGCGGACAAAGAATTCGAAGCCGGAGGCTTCTAGAGACACAGACTGATTGTCAAGATTGCAAGGAGACACGCCCTATGTCTGGAGTGAGTGACCCTAAACCCTAAATCCTAAACCTGATATAGTCCCCCTTAAGTAGATAGAATCTGGGGCATATGGGGATCTCACTATAATATACCCAAAGCCATATTCCATCTACGTAAGGGGGACAATAAAGCCTAAGCCTGACAAACCTAAACCCTATTATGATTTCACGTGATTTCTTTTGTGCACGATACAGCCCCTCTGTTGGACCCAGGATACTCTAGAAGGATCCTCAGGTTTAAAGGGTTTAGGGTTGAGGGCTTAGCATTAGGGTTTACGAAATTTCTGTTTATCCTTGCGATCGTGACTGTGGCAATGCTAGCAAGTTCTCCTTTGTATGCTTGTAGCTACCTGTCAGGTGCATTCATAAGGATAAGCACTATTATCCTACTGGGGGCTGAGTAGGTAACAAGGCGATACAGTATGTAGGGGTTATATAATTTATAGGGATAATCTTCCCTTATTCCCTACTAACAGTACTAATGGCCAGTATTTTTTATTATCGCATTCCGCCCATGATTACCTGGACCGCTGCCAATACTAGAACGAATTTGTTGTTCTCCCAGCTGTGTTACAACCCTACACCCCAAACCCCAAACCCACAAATCCTAAACCCTAAACCATTGTTCCTTTGCTTCACCTTGGTGGCTATAGTATGGGGTGGGTGATCCGTGCAGCAACCAAACGCCTGTGCAGATCACAGGCTACAGCGACTCCAGACGGTGAGGCGCAGGAGCTTTGAAGAGAACCACATGCCCAGCTCATGATGGGTTATATTGGGGCTTATATAGAAATAATGGAAAATCAAAATGGAAACTACTTTAATGGGTTATGTGGAGGTTTAGTTAGGGATAATGGAAACATGGAAACTACTAGAATGGGTTTTAATGGGGTTTGTATAGGGTAGAGGACTGCTCCAAAGCCGTTTTCAAGCGGGATCGAGCGAGGAGGAGGAAGGAATTATGTCAGGTTGGGCCCCCACCCACTAATCATATGACGGCCCCCAAATATTCCCAACATACACTGACTTGGGTGGGGCCTCCACCTAAGAGTTATGGAGTCCGCAAAGAAGACAGCAAAAGAGAAGATGCTTGCTTGATGGTATGCTTAGCTGACTGACAAAGTCCATCACCGATCTCCCCCTGGATGAGTTTTTCATTTTTACCAATGTTCAGCTTGCTGGGGGTGAGGAACGGATAGTAATTTATATGGGAATATGTCATATACGGATTAAATAGGGATTATATACCCTTATTCCCAGTGAAGCCCCAGTAAGTTTTGCATTTTGCCAATGTTTTAGAAATCTTGTGGTCCGAGATCTTTCCTGTAGGCAGCCTCTCTCTCAGAGCTCCCGGTTATCATGGCACCCCTAAACCCCATCAGTGGCCCTTAAGTAGATCGAATATGGCTTTGGGTATATTATACTCAGATCCCCATATACCCATGTTCTATCTACTTCAAGGGGCTATGATGCCTTAATACCTAAACTGTAGTCCCGAAACCCATTGCATATCCTGATCGCATTGTTGATGGAGATTGCGATTGGTGGCAGAAGTCGGAAACAATGTTGCTGCTGGAGCTTGGCATTTAGGTAGCATGCGAGATGGCATCTGCTGGGCGGACAAGCACTGACATAACATCCCAAGCTAGCTGAATAAACCTCCCTTCAACCTAAAAAAACACCGCACCGTGATGCTTTTGTGTTCATATCCTGCTACATGCGCATGCAGGCATTCGCTTTCGTATGCTTACTACGCAAAAGCTCTCACACTCGACATCTTTGCTTGCTGCAGCCATGGTAGCGGCGCCTGCACAACGGAAGGCAGTGCATGAGTTTTAGCTCTGGGGTTACACGAGCTACATTCAAGAAATATTCGTCTGCGAGGAGGTATAGATTTTCTGTTGGAGTGGGAAGGTTCAGGAGGACCGGACGCGACAGTAAAGACCTTTGGAGTTCTCTACGCTAACCCAGCCCGTGCTGAACGGTCGTCGCCAAGAAGGCTTCAGAAAGAACAGTCCTGGTTGTAGGAGATGGGGAACGGGACCTCAAGTTTGATACTCAATTTATGCACAAAAAAAACTGACCAACATCACATCGCAGAATCTTTAAGTCCGCCATGAGCTGCACCATCCTTGACCTCAAATTGAGGGGCGGTCCAGGTGTGATTTAAAAGGCAGAGTTGAGGTAGCAAGCAGCTGGATCATTCAGAGTGAGTGCTGGACGGTTTCCTTGTGAAAGGGCCAGGGAGGGAGAAAGAAGAGAAGAAATGAAAGCCCAAAAGAAAGTTCAGAGAAGTGACACAGCGAGGTTGGAGATTTCAATGCACTACTGTTGATACTAAAAATCCTGCATGACCTTAGTATACTACAGTACCATAATTCCCAAGGTATATGGTACCTAGGGTAATGCAGGATTTTTAGTACCCACCGTAGTGTGCTGTCGCAGGTCGGAGGCAGACGGCGCGCGAAAGGCAGGAAGCCATGGACATGGCCAAAGATAATCAAGGGTTTCAGGTTTAGGGTTTCGGGTTTATAGTCCCCCTTTAGTAGATAGAATATGGAGTATATGGGGATCTTATTATAATATACCCAAAGCCATATTCTATCTACTTAAGGGGGACTCTAGGATTTAGGGCTATGGCTTAGGTTAGGGCTTCACAGTACCAGGCTCTACTTGAGCAAAAACGGGCAGCAAGAACGGCCTTCAGGCAGAAAAGACCTGCAACATGACGACGCATGAGAAGGCAGCCATCGGAGCTATAGTCTAAACCCCTCATGGGGGGTTATATGAGCCATAGTCTAAACTCCTTGTAGGGGGGTTATATAGGGGATTATATAGGGGACTACTATAGGGGATATTAAGGGGGATACCAGGAGTTTATACTAGGGGTTATATAGAGGAGTAGTATAGGGGTTATGAAGGGGGATACCCGGAGTTTAGACTATGGCTCATCTGAATCTAGCGTATAGTTGTGCTTGACCATAAGCTCTTAACCCTAGACCCTGGACTAGTCCCTATATAATTTCCATCTAATATCTTCCCTTCTTCCCTACTGACCCTAAGCCCAAAGCCCTAAACCCTAGACCTCAAACCCTCAATCCTTAGTTCTTGGACTGACCTTTGCACCTCATGGTGTCTGGGCAGGGCTCCTAGTTACCTGAAGGTTGTATTGGAGGTATATTGGGGTTCTGGAGGGAAGTTTAGGGATAATGGAAAAGAAAATGGAAACTATTCTATTACATGGGGCATATAGGGCTTACAGTTTTGCAAGTAAATCCCCTAGCCATGCATGGGCCGAACACTGTATGGACTCTGGTATATGTTCCCGGCTGGACAGCAAGAGTTCCTGTTGATGGTTTGGGGTGTAGTGTTTACGGTACATGATCTATCATGGTATCCTACCTGCATGCGTTACAGCCAGGCGGGAGGGAGCAACTTTGGAAGGGGGTGATTAAGAGGATACTTACTTCCTGGATATAGTCCCCCTTAAGTAGATAGAATATGGCTTTGGGTATGTTAGAATAAGATCCCCATATACCCCATAGTCTATCTGCTAAAGGGGGACTATAACCCCTATTTAAGCCAGGTCTCCATTTCATGTTCCATTTTCTTTGCCATGTGCTTCTCCATTACTGAGGTAATATTACTAAACCCAAGCCTCGAACTACTCAGACCTCTACATTACTGAGTTGCAAGTCGTTTAGGGTTTAGGGTTTAGGTAACCTGTGGCTGTGGTGCCCTTACCCCTAAACCCTAAATCTTGTGCAGCGCAGGTTCGCTCGCATGCCTGACCTTCGTGTGTCTTGCATCCGCTCGGTTGCTTTATGCTCCTCGGCAAAATGGCTCTGCGCAAACTCTAAGAAGCTCAAACAAGCTCACCCCCTAATTGTTTCTGTTGGGAATATACCCCAAATTGCCTTGACTTAGGATTATGGGTCATTTTGTCCAAGCTGACCACACGCGCATTTTCAAATCACTTGGGCGCGAACTATGCCACTGTGTTGCATGGGCCGGGAGGTCCGATCATCCTAACAAAGATCGAAAACCAAAAGTAACCATTTTAAAGCTCCCTGAGTAACTCCTATTTAGGCTCAGTTTTTGTTTCATTCTCCATCTTCTTGTCCACTTGGTTCGCCATTATTGGGGTAATAAGAAGGCTCTTTCTCGCACCACTTTGGAAGCAAGCATAAAGTGTTGTATTTCGGGATGCTCGGGGACATTGGGTTTCTGATTTCCTCCATCCCCTGCATAGAATTGTTGCAGAACTGGTCCATATTTTCAGAAAGGTTACTCTAACCCTAAACCCTAAACATGTTAATCACATTCCAAACCCTACTAAGATACGATGACTCTAACCCTAAACCCTAAACAAGTTTTCCAAACCCTAAGGTACAATGCAAAGCTTGTTTTCCCAGGCCCCAGCTTGGATGGAATCCACAAAGCCCATGGAGGCATGAAGGGTTTGGGGTTCAGGGAGGTGTACACTCCCCCAAACTAACATGGAAACCCATATAGTACCCTTTTAGAAGAGCTGTAGTCTTTAAAGGGCCCTTTTTGGGTTTCCATGTTAGTTTCCGGGAGTGTAGGGTTTAGGGTTTAGTGGGGATTCGATCATGAGAGAAGCTTGAAGCAATGATGGCATCGCTTCGCTTGGGGTGCCCACTGCCCACGCGATTTTCCCAGCACGACACCATTCTCTACGGTATTCCCCCACTCATCAACAGTTGGATACTCTTCAGAATATACGTATATAGAGTCCTTCATATGACACTTATTGTAGACTGTTACTGTGTGGCGGCAGGATCCAAGAATTCTCCTTGTTGCCCAAAACCGCCCGATCATGGCAAGAAGGACAATGGGTTCCCAATGTGGGCCCAGTTTTGTAGGCGGTTTAGGTTTAGGGCTTAGGGTTTAGGGTAAGAAAAGGGTTTAGGGTTATGCAAGGGTTTAGTTTTAGGGTTCAGGGTCGAAGGGTTTGAGGCTATGTACGGCATCCCATATGAGCTATAGTCTAAATTCCTAGTATGCCCCTTAATAAGCCCCAAAATACTCCCCCATGTAATCCCCTATATAACTCTCCCCCTTAAGGAGTTTGTAACCCCCTTTTATATAGTTTAGATTAAAGCTCATATTAGGGCCCATACCTCTACTCTTTCCTGTTGGCGAAGCTCAATCTCCTCCGCAGGCCACACCACGGCGCCAGGCCGGCTCGGTCCAGCAGACTGGGGACAGGGTTAAGGGGTTTAGGGTTTAGGATTTAGGGTTAGGTGCACTCCCCCCTCACCCAGTCATAGCACAGGGTTTGGGGTCTATGGGTTTGGGTAATAGTGACTACAAGGGATAAGGGTCCTCTTATATTCCTACTAGACCACTATTACTGGGTGCGGGGTCTACCTAATGTCCGGCTACTTTCCAGAAAGGAAGTCGCTCTTAACATAGCCTCGAATACTGCAGCATTCAAGGGCGTCTTTACACATGGGGCCCTGGGTAACGATAACACCATCTAATGTTTCTCCTTTCTAGAATCTACAGTATGCAGTCGTCCATGCAGGTAGGTCGGGGCGGACAGGCAGTCCACAGAATTCCCTGCATGGGCGATGGGTAGTGGAATCTACGCAGTTCACATCAGAGCTATTTGCAGCCTTGCTGCCAGGCAGCATCGGGTGCGTTTGCTGCTGGCTCGTGCTGTGAGAATCTAGATTTAGATTATAGATATGACCTATCAGCAGCCACTAGAAGGCCAATCTCGATTGGATTGCACAAAAAATGTATGTATCTAGCCCCTATCCTCTCTGCATACAGATCTGAGACCCCTACAAAATACGCTTGGTCCTCCAAGAAGAGACCTGACTTTGTAGCATGCTGCCAAGCATCCACGGAGGCAATTGCTGGCGTTGCGGTTGCAACCCTCGCAGGGGAGGCCATGTGAGCTATGTCTTTCTAGGGATTCGTCCTGGTTTTCGTGACATATGTATGGGTATGGAAGGTTTAGGGTGAAGTGAGGTAGGCTATGGGAGCTGTACAAAGGCGGTTTTCTTCGGATTACTGGCGACTGTAGATAGCTGGCGTCCTGTTACGCAATCATCGTCTAACTTCCATAGTAGGCAGGGAAGTAGCACTTTCTCTAGACGAAATTTGCATTGCCGGTTGCAGTGAAGCCAACTGCCACCGCTGCTTGGAGGTCCAGGGTAATTACGACCCAACTGTACTTCCAATTAGGTTGTAGGTGCCAGTTATGATATCCCTAAACCCTAAACCCTAGACCCTAAACACAAAACCCAAAGCTCTAAACCCTAAACGCTAAGGCCCAAATCCCTGAACCCTAAACCCTGATCCCTAAATCCTTAATTGAGCCATAACAAGTTTGAAGCGCCAAGCACACTCGCAGCAAATCTCGGGCTCGGTGGGCCTTTCCTGCGGTGGCCATGGCATCTGCAGGCCGGGAAAAACGGTATAGGGTTTAGGGGCCAAGGGTCTAGGGCTTAGGGATTGTGATTTGGGTCAGGGAGATATTTCCCCAGGAATGGAAAACTGAATGGACAAGACAATGATTTTTGAGGGTTTCTCCTTTTTGTATCATGAGCACTTCTTGATGCTGGCTCTGGGTTCTAAACCTTAAGCCCGAAACCCTAAGCCCAAACAGCTAAAAAGTAGTTACCGTTTCTCTTTCCCTTGTCCCTAAATATCCCCATAGAACACCTTAATTTTTGGTATCCTTATATATATATATCCCCCTATGACCCCTGAATATTGGGTTTGGGGGTTTTCTGCGTGTCCTCCGACCTGCTCCGGCTCCAACAGGCGAGAAGCGAGAACTGGCCGTCCTTGACCGCGATGGCTTCTTCGAGAAGCGCCAAGCTGTGGGATGAAATAGGGGGCTATACCTGGACCCCAAAGGGTGGTTGTATAGGGATAATGGAAAATAAAATGGAACCTACTATGGTATTATAGGGTTATATATTGGGGTTATATGGGGATTTTAGGGAGATTTCCTCAAAAGTAAGTAGAATAATGGCCCTTATGGTTGTTATTATGGGTGTAGGGCTATTATTTCATATACTTTTGGGGTTTAGGTAAAGCTTATATGAAGGTAATAAAAGTGGGGGTTCCATAGGGTTATATAAGGGCTATACAGGAGTTATATAGGGACAATGGAGTAGAAAATGGAAACTACGGTTTAGGGCGTAGGGTTAGCGCATGCATGGTTCAGGCCTACAGCAGTAGAGATGACCGGGATAGCGGGAATCTTTACGCTTGTAGGATGGCATAAGCACAGCGACGCACCGAATCAACATACACTGCTTGTAGATTCTAGGTTTACTGGGTTGCTGTTAAGGAACTGCAATTAAATTACCATAATGGGTATAGGTTGTAAGTAATAGGGTCTTTGGTTCGGTTTATCTATCCTGTGGACCCATGTTTCGTAGGCTGGAAATGCTCAAGCTAAGCCAGCAGTGCGGAACATGATTTAGGGCTTAGGGCTTAGGTTTATCAGGGTTATGGCCAACTTGCAGCATAACGGGCTTGCCACAGGATATGATTTGCATCCGTCTCTGTACAAGCATTGCTACCTAGATGTGTGGGGCAAACTCTGGGAATCAGCAGGTATACCTCCATCTGAAGCAGGGATCGTTCGAACTGACTACGGAAATCTGCAGTAACAGCAGGAGATGAGCTATAGTCTGAATTCCTTTAAGGGGGTTATATAGGGCATTATGTAGGAGACTATTATAGGGCCTGTTAAGGGGGATACTAGGAGGTTAGACTATGGTCCAGATGGCCAAAATGATCATGCTCCGCACTCTCAGCACGGCAAATACTGCTCCTCCGAAGCTATGTAGCCCTCATTTAGCCCCTGTATACCCCCTATATTAGGGTTTAGGGTTCGGGGTTTAGGGTTCTAGGTTTTCTAAACCCCAATAAATCCCCTGAACCCGACACCACTCATTAAACCTAGACCTTACACCCCTAATTAAGCCATAAACCTTAAGCATCCATAATCCCAGGTCCAAGGCAGCGCGGATGCGGCGGAGCTCCGGGGCTGCAGGCCGAAATACATGACTTTACCTGGTTCTGCGGGATGAAATAGGGGTTACGATTATATAGGTTTCTATAGGGCCTTTAGAGGGGCTGAAAACAATTATGCAAGGGTTATATGGGTTGAGTAGGGGTTGTATACGAGCGAAAACTACCGTCTAGGGGGTTCTTGCCCCCCCCATAATGGAGAATCAAAGGGAAAACAACATCGATTATTAAATTGACACTGGGATTATGTAGCAAGTTCTGAACGCATAGAGGAGCACGGAATTAATGCGCCAGCGTGAGCATGATGGACTGCTGCAAGGTCACTTCATCAAGGCGATGTACTCTTCCCTTGTGGATGGCATCATCACAGATCCAGAGCTGATGGCATGCGAGCTGCATTTGGCCGTCCACCCTAAAACCCTAAATAGCAATTAGTTTCCATTTTCTTTTCCATTATCCCTATATAACCCTAAGTAAGGCCTACATAACCCTGTATCACCCCCTATGCTCCTTTATGTGGAGCATTTGGATGTTCATGCCCTGCAATGCAAAACATGCGAGAATGCCTTGGGCGGATGCCAGTCCAAGAGCCTTGGACACAGAAGTGTGCAAATGAGCAGGGTTTAGGGTTTAGGGTATAGTCTTGGGATGTGTGGGGATATTACCCCAAGGATAATGGAGAATCAAAAAATGGAAAAGAAACTGGAACATGAAATGGAACTGGGATTATATAGGGGTTTATAGGGGTTATAGTCTAAACTCGTAGCATCCCCCATTATGAGCCCCGGGGGTTGAGGGTTTAGGGTCTAAACTCCTAGTATCCCCCTTGATAACCCCTATAGTACTCCCCTGTAAGCCCCCTTTAAAGGAGTTTAGGCTCTAGTGCAAATTGCGGTGGTTCTGGCCTGTCATGAGGCCATGCCCGTTGATGACCATGCAATCATCAGGACGGGCGGGTTCGTAATGGTTCTTACATTTGCTAGTACAAGCCATTTTCAATGCCTATGTCGCGAGCAATGCTGACACTTTTGAGCCCCAAAGTTTACCAGGGGGCATGCCATCTTCGACACGTGCACCTTGGCGAAGGGTCGCGTCTTCAGGCAGGAGCGGGTAAGATGCAAGATCTCACAAGCAAGGAAAGGCTTCCTGGCAATGTGATCCAGCCTTTTCGTGAATCTGTGTTGAGCTGCGGCTCCACCCTAAACCCAAAACATAAGTTTCAATTGTCTTTTCCATTATTCTTTTACAACCCCACAGAACCCCTACATAAACCTTTGCAACCCTTATATACACCTATATAACCCTAACGAACCCCATAAAATCCTATAGAACCCCAAGCCCTAAACCTGCCAAATGGCAGGCTTGGAATCCACCTGGACCGCCTCTTCAAAAGTGCCAAGCTGGGTCGTTTGAAGCTGCCCTTTGGCGACTCCGAGGATGGCTTTGACAAAGTTTAGGGTTTAGGGTTTAGGGTTGCTGGTTAGTAGGAAATAAGGGAATAAGTTACTAAGGGATTGTATAGGGATGCTATATAGATAGGGTAATATACGGTTATGTAGGGAATATGAATATAGTCTATAGGGATTCTATTCCCTTATTCCCTGCTAAGCCCCAGTAAGTTTTGGGTGCCGAACATGGTGGAACACTGTTGGCGCGGTGGGTCCTAGTAAGCTACCCTGTTTGTAATCATCTGCC
Organism: Symbiodinium pilosum; assembly: GCA_905231905.1. Taxonomy (NCBI): domain Eukaryota; class Dinophyceae; order Suessiales; family Symbiodiniaceae; genus Symbiodinium; species Symbiodinium pilosum. The sequence goes on from CAJNIZ010002647.1 coordinate 40,540, forward strand.
CGCATCTCACTGGGCAAGCCTTTTAACTAGCTAGGTACCCCAGTGGTACCCTTTTTCCCTTTTTATTTTGGGGTCTGCTGATTAAAGCTGAGTAGTAGGAGAAATGGTACCTGATCATTAATGGGTTATTGGGGAACCTAGCTAGTCTATAATGGCGCTATTCAAGGCATACATTTTGAGCGTATTTTTTTGTCTGCAGCGAGAGATGGCAGAGCGCAGGAGGAGAATCGCAGCAGAATGACGGACTCTTGTTTGCACTTCCGTGGTGCAAAGCACATTTTGAACGACGGCAGAAAATTTGCATCAATGCCTACAGTGTGCTGTGCATGTGCCCTCAACACGGAGGTATGTAGCTGGGGCAGGTTCAGTGAAGCAATCCAGAACTTGAATTGGCATTCAGTGAGTCCATTTTTTGTTTCTCTCTCTTTCTCTCGCGTCTTTCCCCGAATAACTTGCACACAACCAGCACATAGCCTCGTCCCACTCAAGCAAATATGAATTCAGACGCGGGGATCGGCGGTACTTGCCTAGAAGTGTACGTAGCAACATTACTACTATTATCATTATCTATTCGTACTAGTGATTAATGAGTGTTATCTGGATTTTGGATAATGTTCCGATGTGGTACTGACGGACAACTGCATTCAGGACATCGTCTGCCAGACCTGCGTGGCCAGCGGGTTACGGGACGGAGGTGCTGAGAGCGCAACATTGGGGTTTGGGGTTTAGGATCCAGGGTTTAGGGTTTAGGGTCTGAAAGCAAGTACCTCGGGAAAAAAGGATTTAGGGTTAAGGTTTAGGGTTTAGGTTTTATGGCTTAGGGTTTAGGGTCTAGGATTCAGGGTTTCAGAGTCCACATGCAAAAAGGGTTTCGGGTTTAGGGTTTGGGGTTGTCAAAATTGGTGTCCCTCTTTGGGTCTTCATTCTATCGCTGCTCCTAATATTGGAAGTGAGGCTGTCCAAGAAAGGGACCATAGTTCTGTCAGCCTTTCCAATTGGGTTTATGATACAGGGGTCTCCTCCTGACCCTATATACTCCTCTATATGTATGTAGAAACACCGATACACACCTACATACCCTCACATATCCTCCGATATATCCCCCCCATATACCCCCTCCTGCCAGGTGTCCGATTTTTCCTGACCGCCGGCCCAGGGAATTATGGGTTCACTCCTGCAGGCCCGACAGGGCTTCTCAAATAAACCCTAAACCCTAAACCCTATAGGGACCCCAAGACAGGAAACCCTAAGAGTATAGTGGGAATGTCATAGGGACATACCTAGAAGGGTCCTTGTTTGAATGCTATATTCTTGAGATTCCCTGTTTTGGGGTCCCCTTTGCAGTCCTTCTACTTTGTTTTCCTCTCCTGCAATTCAGCCCAGCAAGCTTCTTCGATTATTCTCTCGTTGCCACGGGGAAGGGAGCTCAAGACGGGGAGAGGTTGAGCCAAAATCCTAAACCCTAAAACCCTAAACCCTAAACCCTGGTATTGTACCACCTGCAGGATGTGAGCCGGCCTTCTACTGCACGGTGCGCCTCGTCAAAAATGGAGACCGAGCTTGGACCCAGGGAAGGGAGATTTAGGATCATAAAGGGGTAGGGAGGTTATAGGGATAATGGAAAATGAAATGGAAACTACTACTTAGGATTAGGTGCTGCCCCCCCCTCAGTAACAGTTGGAGAATGAATATAGAATATGGTTATATATATATATAGCCCTTAATAGGACCCCTAATATAGACTGTTACTGGGGGGGGGGGCAGTACCCAAGCTTAGGATTATAAAGGGAGTTACATCGGGATGCTGAAGCCCCGACCCATCACTCGCAAGGCTTGAGTCTTCGAAGTCCGAGGACATCAAGGTGCTGAGCTGACTGTGATGTTCACTATAGTATATGGGGGCTATATGAGGATATGGAAACCACTCTAGTATATTGGGGTTATATGGTGATACACCCAGCAGCCTATGGAGGTGTAATTCAGAATTTCTATTCAGCTGCCTGATGCACCTGCGACAGGGCATCGGCGAGGCCACGGTGCCTCAAAGCGAGGCCTGGGCTCCTGCAATCACGAATCTGCAGTGCTTGGTGCGTTGGTCTTGCGCCAGAGGTTCCTATGAAGCCGACCCTGCTTGCTACGCTGAAGAGCAACAACTACCTGCTGAATTGCCTCTTGGCCATGTCCGCACAGGCTCGGGATATGATGTGAGCAGTTGTCTCTTCCCCTGGATGATAGAATAGTTCCCCGGCAGGAGCGTGGAGGCTGCTATGGAATCAACATCCGCCTCTTGGCGCTCTCTATCTTTCGTCGTTCTTTCGAGTCAGAAGAGCTCGAATCTGAAGGGTGCCCCGCTATTCATCGGATCAAGATGTAACAAGCGGATGGAGAACACGCTACACATTTTACCTTCATAATCCCAATATGACTCGTCACAATCCCTATCTTTCCCTATAATCCCTCCAGATCCTATAATCCCTATTACCCTTATCATCCTTATACAACTTCATATGCTCCCCAGATAAACCCAATAATCCCTATATGTTCTTCTGCTTTTGGCCCACTGTCAGGCGACGATGGCACGGTGGCAGAAGGTTGCGTGGCCAATTGTGCCATTATCACAAAGGATGCTTTGACTTAACAAAATTAGGGTTTCGGGTTTAGGGTTTAGAATTAAGGCTAGGGTTTAGGATATGATTTGGGGCTCAGGGTTTAGCGTTCAGGGTTTAGGGATTAGGGTTTTCCTAAAGCCCCTTGTTTTTTCCCGGGAGTATAAGAGCCAATAGAACCTCCTGTAGATTCTACTGTAGTTCGTTCCCATGATTGATACGAAGCACTGGAACATGCTGCAAAATGTCCTCTCCCCGAAGATGCTCCTATCCTCCAGGAATTTTGTATATAGCCTCAAGGAACTGTTGAAGACAATGTTTCTAGACGCTAGGTCCAGAGGGATTACGGTATGGAGTTAGCCATGTTATTCAATGTCTTCTCGAATTCCAAGGACAAAGTCTTCATCACGCCGCCGCAACTTCGCAAAATGGGTTCTAGGGTTACGTGGGACTCTATAGGGATTGGTTATTTGAGTTTCGATAGGGACGTATACCTAAAAATTATGGAGACTCAAAGGGACAAGAAAATGCAACATGAAATGGGAACTTAGGGTTATACAGGGGTTCTGTACGTTCTGTTGTTGTGAACCGTGCCACTTCCTAAACCCTAAACCCTTAGAGCTTCAGAGGTTCGATGGCATCCTCGCGGGGACGACTGTGCGCAAGGCCTGGTGGCGTGGCTCTTGGGGAAGCAACCCTAGAAAAGGATTTAGGGTTTTTAGAGGGTTTAGGGTGTAGGGTTTAGGGCTCAGGGTTTAGGTTTTGGGGTCTAGGGTTTAGGGTTTAGGATTTAGAGACCTAAGCCCAGTGTCCATGCATATCCTTATAATCTCTATATACTCCTTATATATCCTCAAATAACCCTGTAAATCCGTAACAGTCCTTGTATAATGTCTACATATACTTACAGCCTCAAACCATAAATCCCTGAATCCCTAAGCTCTGAACCCTAATCCCTAAGCCCGTGTAGCACAGATACCGCTCGCCGGCCTCGGTTCCTGCAGAGGTTCAAAAGGAACGCTTAAGAAAAACAAAAAAAATCACCTTAATTTTTTAAACCCCACACCCTAAATCCTAAAGCCCAAACTCTAAATCCTAAACCCTGTTGCCTAAACCCTAAACCCTGGGGGATGGCCAGGCCATGGAGTTGGCGAAGAAACACCTGGTGGGCGAAGCAAAGGCCATGTGCCTAGGGATGTAGAGGTTTAGAGTTTTAGGGCTGAGGGTTTAGGGTTGTATAGGATATAGGGTTTAGGGTTGTTGTATAGATGCAAAAAATGGGTTGTTGTATAGGGTTGAGGGTTTAGGGCTGAAGGTTTAGGGTTGTATAGGGTATAGGGTTTAGGGTTGTTGTAAATGTTTAGGGTTCTAGGGCTGAGGGTTTAGTTGTATAGAGTATAGGGTCTAGGGTTGTTGTATAGGGTTTAGGGTTTGGGGCTGTACAGAGGGTTTAGGGTTGTATAGGGTTTATGGTATTTTGTATATAGCAGTTACATAGGGATCATGGAAAAGAAGATGAAATGGAATTACTATTTGGGGTCCAGGGTTTCGGGATATTTTCCCAAACGCTGGAGAATCAATGTGAAAATCAAATGAGGGAAGAAATGGAAACTGCACGTTTGCAAGGCCATATATGGTTTAGGCGGTTAAGCTTCCTGACCTTGGTGGTTAGTAGAGAAGCAAGGCATGGAAAAGAAGCCCTAATCCCTAAACCCTAAGCCCTACTATATTACTGGGGGTTCTATAGGGACTCCTAGAAGCATCCACGTCTTCATTCCTTGTGTTAACGGATGGGAAGGCAAATATTGAAGACAATCGGCTGGGCTGCTGTTGTTCTGTAGCTGTTGCTACCTTCCGGTTTGCCACATATAGGTTTATGTATCTACATCGAGATAGTCTAATGTATGCAAAGTTTATAATGTGGGACCCTCCTTAATCAGTAGCCCCCCCTACACAAGGGCCCTCCGAAAAAAAGACGAATAGAACTTAGGGATCCTCAACACGGCCCCCTGAGCTCCCATGGTTCTGAGGTCCGTGTGGATTGATTTAAAAGGGTTTGTTGAGAATCCTTCCTATATTTTTAGGCCCCCACAATGAAAACACATTATAGGGGGCCTTGCAATCATTGCCCTGATCCTGAATTTGCAGGCCCCAAAACTCATTATAGGGGAGCCTTTCAATAAAGGAGGTCCAACATTAAAGCGCATGCGCTGTTTGCACGACCAGCATCTGGACATTTTGGCAGGTTCTTCACGAGATCCGCCAGGAGACCATGCGCAAAGAGCAGCTTTTCACTGCGCAGGAGGCAATGTCATGAGTGACAACACTACCGATAGTGCAACGAATCAGGAGCTGGATGTAATCATCCAGCCAGGGTCACGTAAAAAGAAGGTAATTAGGGGCTGTGTAATCAGGGGCTGTGAACATGCTGTTGAGGGTTGGGGGTTTGTGGCTTTGGGGTTGCAACAGGCCAAGTGCAAGGGGACTTGCATGATGTTCCCTGTGAGGTTATGATGCTTTCTGGTGATCTTGGCGTTTCTCCGGTGACAACGCTAGACGGCCAGCGAGTGGGTAACGGGGAGGCCTGACATTTGATTTTTCACCATCTTGCCACACTTGCAGCATCAAGTCCTGGATTGTCATCTGGACTCAGGGCCCGCAAGCATCGATTGGGAATCCTCGTTTTTCACCGACCGTATGATTGGTTGATGGGCTGAGGGGATTGACCCTAAACCCTAATGTGGGTGTGACTGTTAACGTGTTCAGCGCAGTCAGTGCCTTGATTTCCCTACCGCCCCCACCGCCATCCGCACCACCACCATGGCCACCATCACCAGGTTTAGGAGTAGTGTTGAACTTTGGTTTATTATGGTGCCCAATATAGAGTAGGATTACATTCTCCTTTTGGGGTATAGTATCTTATAGGAGGAATGTAATCTTACTTGGTTAAACCACCAAAAAATCTACTCAACTCTTGTTGGCTCATGAGGTTGGTCCAGTGGCTCGCGAACTAAAGCGCCTGATCTGGGAGGACGCCTGGGGTGGCACCGCCATTGACATGTAGATTGGAGAAGCAGGATGGAGTAAATGCCTTATACTTTAGATTCCTTAGATGGGGTGTGAGCTGGGGTTAACAGACAATGGGACAAGTGTGACGCATGTGCTGATCTTGAGCGGCAGAGGGGGATTGTCTGTCAATGGTGCCGTGGGTGCGGACGTAGCCTTTGAAGACGAGCTTTGATAGACTATTGCATGGAGTTGAGTAGAGCACAGCATCATGAGAACAATAAACGACGAAAGGTGTGTGGTGCAACCCATCCGTGATCAAGCTTTGGCCTGCGAAGGATGCGTATGATGGTACAGAGGAGCACATCCAGCTGTCCTATCCCTGACCCCTGCTCTGCACACTGAAATGCGCCCACGGGCCTTAGGGTGCAGCGTGCGCCCGTGAGCCCCTCTTGCACCTGCCTTGCGCCTCTGTACAGCTCTGGATAGTTAAAAGGAGGTGACCGAGGCTGAGCTGAGTTGCTGCAACTGAGCATAGCTAAAGGTCAGAGTAGTCGCCTCCCCCTAATGTTAAGCCCACCCACCCCCCAATATTAGATACTGCGAATACTTTGTAATATACCACATGGGAGTATTTAATAAAAGGGGGGTTTGGGGGCCTAAGCCCTGAACACTAATAATACCTCTCATCTACAGTTCAGTATTGGGGGGAGGGGATTAGTTGCCGCGGGAGGGATGCTGCATCCTAGCACGGGCAGAACAACGTTCTTGAGAGGAATGGCTAGGATTGGGCAAGTTCAGAGCAGGCAGGTCTCCAGAGTAGGTTATAGTCCCCCTTAAGTAGATAGAATATTAAGGTTCTATTGGGGTTATATAGGGATAATGGAAAGGAACATGGAAACTACTATTTAGGGTTTAGGGTTTAGGGGTATGGTTCCCCTTAAGTAGATAGAATATGGCTTTGGGCATATTAGACTAAGATCCCCCTATACCCCATATCCTATCGACTTAAGGGGGACTATATGTTCTCCTCACGACAGCTAATGTTTGCATGAATGTTCAAGTGTGGGGATGAAAGATAAACCTGAAGAATTGGATAGGGACCCTTGTGACTGAGAAGTCCTCATAGATCTTAGTATACTTTGACATGCCCCAAGTCGTAAGTATTTAGGTTCCCATGTGGCTGCTGTTGTTCGTGATAGGGCTTACACTGTCCAGAAATGCTCATCCTAGACCCTTAAACCTAGAGCCCTAGACCCTAAACTCTTAGTACAGCACAATGCTTGAAACCTCCGGTCCCAGTGCAGGATCCCTTTAGCATTTTCACATGTATATAAGTTAGGTAGACCCCCCACCCTGTGATAGTGATATATACATTAGGAATACAAGAGGACCCTAAAATCATCACGAAGATGCCTTATAGTCACTATTACAGTTTGGGGAGTCCTCTTCAGGATAGTTGGTGGAGAAGGGAACACCGAGGATGAATCTCGCTCGGTCAGAGATATCAGAGATGTATCAGTTGCCCTGAAACCCAAGTCCTAAACCCTAAGCCTAAATCCCCTACAGTTTAGGGTTTAGGGTTCCAAGCTTCAAGCTTCAAGGGTCACCATAAAGGGTGCCTCCTCAAGCCCCTAGGAAGTATAGGATCTCAGTTTTCCAGTGGCCGCATACGAATTGGGATCTGTCTGAGGGGGAGCCTTCAAGGCTCAAAAATATTCATGTCCCTGAATCCTAAAATAGTGGCTTCCATTTTCTTTTCCATTATCCCTATATAGCCCCCATATCCCCTACATAACCCCTGGTTCCTAGCGTGCAGGCAGGTGCAGAGGACATGCGTTTGGACGAGCCGCTTTACTGATTTTGAGGCGTCACTGGACTTTCTTAGCAAGGGTAGCTTTTGAATTATAGTCCCCTTAAGTAGATAGAATATGGGGTGTATGGGGATCTGCTTAGAACACACCCAAAGCCGTAGTCTATCTACTTAAGGGGGACTATAAGCAGGGTGAAAATCCGGTAGAAAGACCGCAGGGTCCAGTAAGGGATCTACCTTCCTGACCCATGTCCTTCTCTGCGTCATGCCTGTCATCTGCAAGCTTTCAGGGTTCTGCTGTCATGCAGAGAAGAGCTCACGCAGGGAAGGCCTTACGCGAATTGTGGAGCATGTGCACTAAGCTAAGTCAGGCTGCCAAGGAAAATCACAGGCAAGGTTTGGAACTACGATCGCAGATGTGAAGAATCTGGTAGTTTCCATAAATGAGCCATTGTCTAAACT
>CAJNIZ010002647.1:54305-75634 GCA_905231905.1 Symbiodinium pilosum
CTAAAAACCCTAAACCCTAAACCCTAAACCCTACCCAAGGCGGTGCTGGACATGCTGCGAAGTGGGATGCCGTGAGCTTGAAGAAGGTTTAGGGCTTAGGGTTTTTAGGGTCTTCAGGTTTTAGGGTTTAGGGTTAAGGTTTTAGGGTTTAGGGTTAAGGTTTTAGGGTTTAGGGTTCCGGGTTTTTTCGGATCTAGGGTTTGGGTTTCGAGGGTTTCTTAAGCCCTAAACCCTCTCAGGATTTCCATGAGTTGCATCGCAAAGCACATTCCGATTTCAAGCTCCTCTTGCTCTTAGAGCTAGAGTCAGGATCTGGGGGCCGCAAACTGAGGGAGCTAGCATGAATCTAGCTGGTTCACTCGGCTCGTGCCTCTTTGGCCCCCCAGACAGAAGCCTGCTGCAAAAGAGTTTAGGACCTAGGGTTTAGGGTTTTTAGGCTTTTTTAGCTAGAGTTTAGGGCTTTTAGGTTTCTCAGGGTTTTCAAGGTTTAGCGTTTAGGGATTGGTGTGTCATCTTGATGGAGGTTCTCTCTCTAATTCCTCGCGATGTCCTATGGGCTATTAAGCTGCGCAACGAAATCGAAATCTGCAAGGTCGGTCTACTGTGGTGCTCGTGACGAAGGCCGCGCATCGTTGCACAGCTCGCCATTTAGGGTTTAGGGTTTAGGGTTTAGGGGTTAGTTTAGCGTTGTCAAGTGCAACAGCCATTTCACAGCTCACACCCTTGTTCGTGCATTGAAGTCTTGGCAACTGCCAGGCATAAGGCAAAACCCTTGAAGTATAGTCCCCCTTAGGTCCTGTCAATATGGGGTATATGGGGATCTTATTATGATATTGGGCAATGCCATATTCTATCTACCTAAGGGGGGCTGTAAGACTAGCAATTCCGCAATGCCAGAGGATGCCATAAACTTCCCAGTTGCCAGCAGGGGATCGCAGAAGTCTGCAAGCCTGCTATCAACTTTGCTGGCTATAAGTCAGCGCCTTTGCCTTCAGACTCTTGCTACATAATTGCTCTGTATGTATGTATGCATGTATGTATGTATGTATGTACGCGGATGCCGTTCTGAGCCCCCGCCTACTGTAGCAACACTGAGGGCAGCATTTTGGTTTTGCAAGGTGACCCATGCCGGTGCAAGCTCGCGCAAGGGCGGGCGCAAGAACAAATAGTTCCTCACCATGTTGACATGTTGACCATGCATACATGGATATACCATGGTGACATGTGTGTAGATGCCCGCAAGTGTGGGCGCACGGAAGCCCGAACGATGCGGCAATACATACTAGAATTTAGAACAGCATCCATGTTTACATGTATGTTCCACTTTCCATTTCCTACCCGATCTAATGCTCTGCAAGGAACACCCCCAGAGTGAATGATCAAATGGAACATGAAGTGGAGGCTGTTGCATATCTCTACACTCTGTTTCTTGAAGCAGAACCTCTATGGAGTCCATGGGACTCCTGAAGCGCCCGCCGGAGATGCATTTGCAATGTGATGGCCAGGTCGCATAGCAGAGGTTCAGTACCAGAACAGGTCTTCGACAAAGCCAGTGACTCAGCCACGAACAAACTAAACAGCATGTATGTCAGGCTGCAAAGCAAACCAAAAAAACTTAAATCCTAAACCCTACTTTTTGTTTGGAATTCATCTTCAGGCTACAAAGGCATAACCTGATAGAAGCCCCTGAGCCCTATACTTTAAGAAGCCTTAAACTCTCCTAACCCCTCAACGAAAAGCCGTGCCAGCGAATCCCACCACACTGCCGTCCAATTCGGCTTTGCAACTTCCATGTAAGCCATAGTGGAAAATTCATAGTATCCCCCTTAAGAATCCCTATAGTAGTTCCCTATACAATCCCTTATAAACCCCCCTTCTAAGGAGTTTAGATTATGGTGCGTGTGGAGAGGTTCTTAGGTGTCTACCATCCTCTTATGTCCCAGTGATGGTCCTAAGGGGTGATTCAGTTGATGTCCTTACCTTCAGCTAGGTAGGGTTTAGGGTTTAAGTTGCTATAGGGTTTAGGGTTCAGGGTTTAGGATTTAGGTTTTCGGAATGAAGGCATGGAAAAGAAAATTGCAACTTCTATCATGGGTTGCATAGGGACTGCTATAGCTAACCAAAGGTAAGGTCAGGCATAAGCAAAAAACCTTCAACATAACATCCCCAAGTAACCAACAATATATTATCGCAGTTTCCATCGTTTTTCCATTGTTCCCTAGATATATTATAAACCCTAAACTAACCCTCAACCCTATACGTAAGCCTTAAACCCAATGAAGCTGTGTCAAGAGCGTACTTTCCTTGACGCCCTGCTCAGGTATCAAATGACCGTGATCAGAGACGCCTTTATTGAAGGCGGTCGCGAGAAGGAGCCCAGATTCATGCACCACATGTCTGTGCTACTTGTAGGGAAATACTGCACATGAGCTATAGTCTAAACTCCCAGCATCCCCCTTAATAAGCCCTGTAGTACTCCCCTACATAATCTCCCATATAACCTCCCTTTAAGGAGTTTAAGCTATAGCTCACATGATGCTGGTGGGGTAGCTGTGGTGATTTTAGGGCATCCTTTCACGCAGGCTTTGTCAACTTGAAAGCCGCTGCTTCTGCAGGGGTCATCAGGGATCCCTGCAGGTGTGGAAAGTGACCCTCAGGTGATTGATGAAACAGGGTTTAGGGTTTAGGGTTTAGGGGTTATATAGGGATAATGGAAAAGAAAATGGAAACTACTATAGGGTTATATAGGGTATATTGGGATTATATAGGGGTTATATAGGGATAATGGAAAAGAAAATGGAAACTACTATATTATAATAGGGTATATATTGGGGTTATATCAGATAGGCTTGTTGTGGAGGCGTTCTGCTGATGGACAAGGAAGCTAGGACCAGCATCGGCACTTTGCTATAAGTGGGCCTGTTCTGGAGCATCACTGGCCAGGGTAAAGGAGCGCAGCACTGACCCACATGCGCAGGCTCTCGCAGAGGAGAGGTGAGAACTTGTCAGGAATGTCAGGGCAGTGGCGCCTGTGAGATCCGTGACGCCTTCACATGAATAAGCAGCCGAGGCGTAAGCATACTTTCCTCGGTTCAAAGCAAGATCCGGCACACCGCGCCTCTCATCTTCTTTGCCGGCATTCCTCTCTCTATCTACTGTTTTGCAAGCAAGGCACCAGACGCCTAGAAGAACGACTCCGTTTGTTGCAAGCTGCTTGCCCTACCTTCAGAAGCTTTGCAATCACATGTCCATACTGACAGCTCTTGCTTGGCCCCCCAGAGCTGTCACGAGCCCGGGTGCAGAGGGGCAGGCAGTTTGGGCTTGAGGGAAGCGCTCACAGCGTCCTTTACCCAGGCCACCACACAGATTAACGAGCTCCTGTACAGCCATTTCTGCCATGGTCAAGTTGTTTAGTATGCCGTCTCCTTATTCGGAGCAACACATAGCAACCTTGGGCCGAGCCTCACCAATGCTTCGTATGGAGATTGATCGGGTGCCTTACCTGGCTAGATACCTCACCCTCTCATGGTGCCACGAGGCAAGCGTGACAACAGCACGCAAGGCATCGGGGCCTACGAACTCGGTGCCGCGCGCTCTTCCTGAATTGCGTCGTGCCATCTGGGGGTCGGCACAGACACAAGGATTAAACCTGCTTCGGTCACCTTGACCTTACTGATGGCACTAGAGTATCATGATGAATATTCGCGTGCAACTGCTGACACCAACGACAATTATAATTACCACTACGAGTGCTGCTGCTACTTCTTGCAGCAGCAGCAGCAGCAGCAGCAGCAGCAACAGCAGCAACAACAACAACAACAATTATTACTACTAAGACTATTGCCCATGCCTGGCGCATGGATTTGTTGAATCACTTGATTCGAGCTGTCAAGAGCACGTGCGTCAAAGCGCACACCGCGCACTGAAAAGGCTCCCATTCAGCGTGCTCAGGCGCGTGTACAAGCTCCTTGCCCCTCGGCTCTGGCGCAGGATTTCTCTTTCTCTACTTATGAGGCCTTGCCCGCAAATGCCGAGAAACCGTGAATGTTGCCTTTCTGTTAGATATCGGGCCGAACCAAGTGTACTCAAGTTCCCTACAGCATGTAAAGCAAGCAGAACATCACGGCAGCTGCTGCAGGCAGACTTGTGCCCATATTTCTGGACAACGCTCCTAGGTCCTAGTTACAACCTATCACGATGTCATTTGCCGCATTTCTACTCCATCCTGCTTGCCCTACGTAGACCTCAACATCCTGCTCTTCCACGAGTTATTGCGCTGACAAACCTCCTTGACATCTTAGATAATGCGAACCCAATATAGATCCCGAAGTACAGTTGTCCTTATTCTTGGGACCCCAAAAAGGGTACCCCAAATTTTGGGAAATCCCCACATTATGCCCCTGTCTATGTTTTTCATCCCAGCATCAGGAGCTGGAAGAGCAGCTGGTGGATGCATCTGTGGTGGCGATCCAAGTTGCGAGGGTCGGAAGATGTAGGTGATGGTCCACGGTTTAGGGTTTAGGGTCTTAGGGTGTAGGGTTCTTAGGGTTTCCGGGTGTAGGGTTTGGGGTCCAACTAGGAGCCACAGCATCTTTGTCTCCTCACGCCGCAGAGGCCGCGTCGAAAAGACAAGTACAGACAGGAGCCCGAGATCCCAAACTCTGAGCCCGAAAACTCTGAACCTTAAACCCTAAACCTAAGCCCTCAACTTAAGCCCTAAACCCTGAAATCTGAACCCCTACTAAGCCCAAACCCTGAAACCTAAACCCTAAACCTAAGCCCTGAAATCTGAACTCCTAAACCCCAAGCCCTAAACCCTAAAGGCTGAACCCTGAACCCTAATGTCTCGGGGAACTATGATTTGGTGAGTTATGGGGTTATAAGCTATAGTCTAGGCTCCTTAACGGGGGTTATATATGGGATTATCTAGGGTTTAGGGTTTGGGGCTTAGGGTTTTAGGGTTCAGGGTCTAAACTCCTTCGGGGAGCATTATCGGGTTATTTAGGGGGACACCAGCAGTTTGCACTACTGGGAAAGAACATGGAACATGGCATGACATCTGCCATATAGGGTTATTGGTCTGGGGATAGGCTAGCTCTGGCAGATTCTGGGAGGCGCTTCCCCTAAAGCCTGCTTGAAGGTCCATTGTACTTATAACCTACTTTGTAACTTTAGTTATAACCCAATGATATCTAGGGTAACTATAGTTATGGGACTTATATTTAGGTTATAACTACTAACTACAGTTACTAAGTAGGTTATAAGTACAGTGGACCTCCAAGTAAACCCAGGGACATTCCCGCAGATTGTCCCAAGCGTGACCCAGCTGCTCTTGGATTAGAGGTGCTAGAACTTGAAATAGAAAGCCCACCGGACTTAATGCAGGCTCTGCAGCCTTATGGGGTCCTCATGCAACCGTGAAATGGTAGTTGGCATGTACAGGAGTTTCAAACCCGAACCATTAAAAACCACCATCTAATCCCAGTGTGCTTTTTGTCTTCCATTCGGTTTTACATTTGAGTCTCCACCCTTGAGAGATAACATCCCTATATCACCCATATGCATTCCTTTAAAACCTCCACATCTCCCTCTACAATTCCCAATACCATCCGAACCCGAAACCCTAAACCCCTATTCTACTTCTGCTAAATCCGCAAACTCCGAAACCCTAGTCCTAAGCCCTAAATCCCTAAACCCTAAATCCCTAAACCCTAAATCCCTAGACCCCTAAATCCCTAAACCCGCAAACCCCTACAAACCCTAAACCCAAATCCCCAAACCCCGAAACCCAGCTCTGAGGTCGTGGACCTCGCTGGCGCCCGGTTTGGGGTCGACATCCTACGGCCCGGCCTTGGCAGGAAACTCAGGGGGAACCTAGGGCTTATTTAAGGGTTTTATAGGGTTTTATAGGATTTTAGGGCTTTATAGGGTTTTATAGGTTTTGTACGGTTTTATAGGGTTTTAGGGTTTAGGGTTTAGGGGTTTAGGGGTTTGGGTTTAAGGGTTTAGGGGTTTAGGGTTTAGGTTGGGTACTGCCCCCACCCAGTAGCTGTCTATATCAGGGGTCCTATTAAGGGCTATATATAACCATATTATAGTTATTATCCAACCGTTACTGAGGGGAGGCAGTACCCAAGGTTTAGGGGTTTGGGGTTTAGGGTTTCGGGTTTAGGGGTTTAGGGGTTCGGGCATTTAGGGTTCAGGGTTTCAAGCTCAGGGGGAACGTAGGGTTTTTATAGGGGTAAACTTAAAAAGGGGCTCTATAGAGGTTTAATGGGGTTCCTTTAAAGGCGGATATAGGGGTATATAGGGGATTTAGGGTTTAGGGTTTCAGGGTTTAGGGGTTTAGGGTTTGCGCAAGGTTAATGGCTTAGGGTTTTAGGGCTTTACAGTTCTAGAGTTTGAGGGTGTGGGGTGTGGAGGCGCATAGAGATTCATCCCTTCATGCAGCCCACGCGCCTAATGTTATACATGCCCCCAATATATCACAACTCTTATGGGGAAAAGGGAAACGGGGACGGCCTCTTCAATATTGGTATGATGCGATGAAGTGGATCGCCTATATACGGTCACATGGTCCTGTCCCTCCAAAAAGGAGAGGCGGGACGGGGAACCTGAGTAGGTCATTGTTGGCAATGAGGATTCTGACCGCCTGGGGTGTATGTTGCTCACTTTGACTTTCCTGGTTGGATTGTCCAAGTCATCAAGCAGTAATCCCCAAGCTGAGTAAACTGTGTTGATAGATTTGCTTTCGTGCTTTGTTGCAGTGGCTCAGGCTTGGATGACACTGAGCCATGGGCTCAGCTACCTTGGTGTTTGGGGTTTAGGGGATAAGAAAAAAGGGTCCTGGGGATGTTTCCAGCTTGAAGAATGAGCAGACAGTCCGCAGCCTTCAGTGCCCAGCCCATGCTCCTTTGCAGCAAGAGCTTCTGAGTACTGTATATAAGCTCAGATCACTAAAGCAGATATTAATTTCTACCTAAACCCCAAAAGTATGTAAAATAATAGCCCTACACCCATAATAATAGCCATAAAGGCCATTATTCTACATACTTTTGGGGGTCCAGGTACAGCTATTGTAATTCGAAACATTTCCTACATCTCAGGCCTGACCGCTGCGACTTGCAGGGCACTAAGGCCTTGGTGGATGCCGCTGTCAAGAAGGGTGCCGCGCCTGGACAACAGTAGCAAAGCAGCAGGGATGGCAGTCAAAACTTCCCAAAACCCTTAGTTTCCATTTTTTTGTCCGTTATCCCAATATGAACCCCTATATAATATAGTAGTTCCCATTTTCTTTTCCATTATCCCAATATAGACCCCTATATCATATAGTAGTTTCCATTTTGTTTTCCATTATCCGAATATAAACTAGAATATAGTAGTTTCCATTTTCTTTTTCCATTATCCCAATATAAACCCCTATTTAATATAGTAGTTTACACCACAAGCTGCGTAGGGCTCCCAGGGCCTTTGGTGTCTGCCCCTGTTCCGAAATTCTGGATCCCTCCTTTGGGAGGGACCTTGTTTGCGCAAGTTGCTACATAATAGTAGAACCTGGCGAAAAACTCTACCCAGTTGCCTATGCCGAGCATATTAATTTGTGCTTGCCCTTTGCTACTGGAAATGTGGAGGTCAGTGCCGTGCTTGCCGAATCCAATGCCGCCACAGACTTTCAGAAGCCATGAACGTATGGGGCTTGCTGCGCAATCTTGACATAGAACATGCTTTAAGCACACAGCACACGTTTTGCGAAGCCGATGCTCTTATGTTAAGACAACGCTGGCCGCAAATGATCCTCGTGTTGGAGCATAATGCTGCAAAACAGGGCAGGATCGTAATATTGGCACGTACCGGCACCTACCCACTCAGCAAAGCTTTTATTGCTATACTTGTGCCCCAAGCTTCCCGCACGCGACATGGGCGACGGCTCTGGAGGAGCACCTGCTGCATATATTGACATTTTGGTTACTGCCCTCACCCAGTAACAATCTATAATAAGGGCAATATCAGAGGATTATGTATGACGATATTGTGATCACTGTCTACCTGTTCTTGGATGGGGGGCAGAACTCAATGTATGGTCTATGTCAGCAAGCTGCACAACATGAGAGAGTCTGCACAGGGAGCATATCGAGGCATATGGAGGATCATGTGGTCCTACTATGGTATTGATGGGTGAAAAGGGGGTCTAATGCAATCATGGGTGTGTGTGTGTGTGTGTGTGTGTTTGTGTTTAGTGGGCGCCCCATGAAGGTCACCAATAGCTCAATGGTTAGCAGTTCTCATTATAAGCCCTTATAACTCCTTGTAGCCATCTTCATTGTTAAGCTAAGCTGAGGCCCATCTAAGTAGGTCACCCTAAACCCTAAATGGCTGCGGGTTGTTTCTGCTGACAGGAGGCGCAGTGGAGCCACCAGCAGGCTCTGCACCGAAAGCCGACTTGCAGGGATGCCTGGCAAAGCATGTTGGGATGGCTGTTCTATTTTAGGAATGCTGGGTTAGCCTTTGGGATAAGAAACATATTTCCCTGATTGGTGTCATAAGGACCCTGTATACTAACATTTTCAAAGGGTTCAAAACGAGAATGCTTAGGATTAGAGTCCCACTTAGTCAAGTAGCTACAACATGGAATTCCCACTTGGCTTCTACAATGCTATAGTTACCAATGTATGAGGTATCTGGCGTCATGAAGGATTGTTAGTATCAACCTTATAAACTCCCATATAATCCCAGTTTCCATTTCATTTTCCCTTTTCATATTTGATTTTCCAGTGTCGGGGAAATATCCTTAAACCCTAAACACCAAAATACTAGTTTCCATGTTCTCTTCCATTCTCCACATACATCCCTATATAAGCCCCTATACCCTCCGAAGTTGTGGACCAAGGTACTGGCAACCTAAACCCTAAACCCTACACCCTACATAGTAGTTTCCATCGTCTTTTCCACTACCCCTATATAACCTCTATATAACATCATATAATCCCTATAATTCCTGACCAAGGTACTGGCAAAGCTTGCACCAGCACAGAAAGCCCAAGGCTCGCCAAGTGGGGCACAAAACTTTCAAGCAGCTTTGCGTTTGATATGGACATGAAACCATAAGCCGTGCCTTAAACCCTAAATCCTAAAACCCTAGAGCCCCTAAATCCTAAAACCCCAAATCCTAAACCCTAAATGCTTAAATCCTAAAACCCTAAAGCCCTAAGACCTCTAAATCCTAAAGCACTAGACCCTAAATCCTGAACCCTGGACCATGCCGCAGGCCTTTGGAGGAGGATGATTGGGCCTTAGCTGGCGACCTGCTTTGGGATGGGAATGCGCAAGCCGCAATTCCAGGGTTGCCCGGCGGCTCTTTTAGAAAGGGGATTGTATAAGCTCGTGTAGGGATACATGGGGTGCGGGTATACAGGGATTATCTAGGGATACCTGGGGACATATGGGGATATGCAGGGATTATCTAGGAATACATGAGGACATATGGAGGGTTTATACGGGGACGTAGTCCCCCAATCATGGAGAATCAAATGGAAAAGGGCATGGAACATTAAGTGGAGACTGGGGGTCATGGGGGACAGTGGTGCGAGTGTTCAGAGCATCCTCCATTGATCTTGATTGGCATCTCAGGCAGTGTGTCATTGTCCGTGGGCAACGCATTCTGCGCATCTGCAGCGTTGCAGAGGCTTCCGATAGAAAAACATGCCAGCTTGAAAAGTGGCCTGCAAGGCTTCATGAGACATGCTCATGTTCAGGACACGTGCCCTTGAGTCTTGAGGGGCCCTAGGTTTGGAACAGGGTTTAGGGATTTGTGTTAAGTTTCTGGCTGTGATCCGGCCATGTTTAAGTGGGCTTCATGTGTCATCGATGCCGCCGGAAGGCTGTCGATCTGGGCTTGCCTGTGGAACACTACCCTGGCTGCACGGTAATGCCTGGACTCATTGACGCGCATGCCGCTTGGCTGAAGTCAGCAAGGATCCAGTTGCTTCCAGGTTTGAAAAAACAGTCAATGAGAATATCCAGGAATCCAGGGTCATAACGGTAGTCACAATGACAGTTTAATATTGGTGGTACCCTCTAGTGACTCTAGTAGTAATAGTTGACCGCACGTTGCTTAGAGATGCACCTTGACTTGCGCAATGAGGTCCACATGGAATTCAGCGAGCACCACCCGCTCCTGTAGTGTTCTTAGGAATTCATTTGTTGTTTTTTAAAAGTAGTATAACCCTAAGGAATTATTAGAAATAGTCCGTTTATTATAGTTCCAAGGAGACTAAACCCTAAACCTTTAACCCAGGCTTCATGAGCAGCCGAAGCTGACGACGGCACAGCTCCGACAAGCTATGGCTGAGCGGGCCACGCGTATGTTGCGGAACGGGACTCCTGTCATGAATAGGGTCTTTATAGGGTTCATATAGGGGTATATAGGGTTTGTATAGGGTTTATAAAGGGATATACAGGGACATATAGGGTAGTTCCCAAAATTATGGTCCCATTTTCGTAGCCCTGAATATCATCTAGGTGCTGTAATATAATCTAGAAGGGGCCCAAAATTTTGAGAACAAGCCATACGGAGCCCCCCGTAACCTCTACAGCACTTGCATCTCATAGTTGTAAAGGGGTTTAGGGTTTAGGGTTTGGTGTGGAGCACTTGTGGAGACTGCAGGTAAGTGAGCCTGCGTGCCAAGGATCACTACCGCAAGAGATTTGGGGGGACGCAACTTTGCGGCCGTGGGTTCCCTGTCAAAGAAATGGTGGTTTTCCAAAATAGGGGACCCCAATATGAACCGCAAAATGCATTTTGTCCTTAGTAGAGGGACCGAAAAATAGTACCCCGAATTTTGGGAAACCTGCAAATTAAGGGTTGTTTCATCTGAAGCATCATGCGAGATTCCGGCCTGGCAGAAACTTCTTTTTGTTGCTTGGGCTAAGGGCTTCGTGATGCCATCCGCCAGGGGGAATGCTTGGGCCCTCGCCTGCTTCATGGCTGCTGCAACAGCATAAGGGTACTTCTTAATGGCCTGTCCCCCTGGGAATCTGCCTTAATGTATCCTACACAGCCCTGCATAACATACCCCCTGACTGAACCCTAAACCCTAAACCTTAAACCCTAAACCCTAAATCCTAAACCCTAAACCCTACACCCCCCCTGACTGAGGCTTTGTGCCGGGCAGCCACTAACAGTCCCTGGAGGCCACTGCCACCAGTGGGGCGGCGAGGCGCTTTAGGGTTTAGGGTTTAGAGATTGAATTGAGTAGTAATTTTTTTGGGGATACTGTTGATGGAGGAAATCTTGCACCACCTTAACGCCATGGGTAAAAAGCGGAAGAGCAAGCCGCGTTGCTGCTGCTAAGTTAAGTTATAGTCCCCCTTAAGTAGACAGAATATGGCCTCGCTGATTTTATAATAAGATCTCCATATACCCTGAATTGTATCTATTCAAGGGGGACTATACTATTCTGAGGAGTCCTCAAGTCCTAATCTCGATCTAACATCTGGATAGCCCCAGCTTACCACCTTTCCTTTTCTATGTTCAATTTGATCCTCCACTACTGTGGGGGAACATCGCCTGGCCATAACCCCCATGACCCCTTGAAACCCATAGGATGAATGCAGCTCAAATTGAGAAGCGTTTTTTTGGTGGTTGAACCTAGTAAGATTTCTGCCTGAGACACTGATCCCTAAACCCTAAACCCTACAACCTTAAAACCCTAAAACCCTACAACCCAAAAGCCATAAAACCCAAAACCCAAGCACCCTGAAGCAACCCAAAATCCCTAAAACCCAAAACCCAGGCACCCTGAAGCCCTACACTGCTAAGGCGGGGTCCTTGGGCGAGGCCTTGGCAGTGGTCGACCGACAGGCCGGAAGAGGAGTTAAAGTGGCTTAGGATTTAAGGTTTAGCACTTCGGGTTTCGGATTCAGAGTTTAGGGTTTAGGGGGTGGTGTTGTGGACCTTGGAAGGTATGCAGAACATGTGGGGGTTTCCCGAAGTCTGGGGTACCCTTTTGGCGTCTCTACACTGAAAGATTACTGCATTTTTGGGATATATATTGGGATCTACTTTGGGAAAACTATCATGTGAATCACGTGAAGCAACACTTGCACTCCTGCCCTCTTGCCACACTTGGAGGTCCATTGTATTTATAACCTACTTAGTAACTGTAGTTATAACCCAATTATATCTAGGGTAACTGTAGTTATGGGACTTATATTTAGGTTATAACTACAGTTACTAAGTAGGTTATAAGTACAATGGACCTCCAAGCAGGGTTTAGGGTTTAGGGTTTCCTCAGGTGCAGAACAACGTGGACTGGATCAAGGTCATGGCGACAGGAGGAATGCGGACGCCCGGCACCAACGTTGAGGTGCGCACAGTGGACAGGCTAGCCTCATGTCTCCACTTCTTACTGTGCTAGAAGAAATGTGAGGATATCATATAGGGATTACATGGTAGTTTCCCAAAATAGAGGTACGTACCCAGACAGTGACCTAAAAAAACTTTAATAAGGCCCCCCCAAAAAAGGGACGCCTTACTTTGGGAGACCCCCAAATTCGCTCATAACTATTAAGCTACTTTCATTCGTCCACTTCCTAGCCTAGCTGGACAGGAGGCAGCCTTCAGCGTGCAGGACCTGAAAGAGGCGCGCTTTTTCAGACTTATCGGGTCTTAGTAGAAAAAAGGGAATATAATCCCTATATTCCCTTATTCCCTACTAACCTTAAAGAAACCTTATAACCCTAAACCTCATATCTTGCCTGCCGAGTGCGATGCGCGTGCTTAAGCCTTTTCCCGTACAAGAACCAGTAAGTAGAATGAGAGCTTTCAAACTGCCAACGACTGGCTCAAATCTTCAAATGGCCTTCTAAAGGTTAGTAGGTATATAGGGATTCTATAGGGACAATATAGGGAAAAGTAAGATTATAGGGACTATGTTCTAGAAGGGTTATATAGGGACTTATATAAGGACTCTATGGGGAATAGGTTTTGTAGGGACATGACTTAGGCGGTGCACTAGGCATCTCTACAGTCGTCTTTGCTTCGATGTTCCCGCATGGGCCCTGGTCTTAGGAACCCTAGGAAGCATTTAGCTATAGGCATTTAATTAATTTCTTTACAACAAGAACCCCTACCTCAATATTAAATGCTTGGGTTTAAATGCACCCTAAACCCTAAACCCTAGTCCCCCTAACTGGTCATCTCCAGGTCGTAGCTCGAGCTCGTGAGAAGTCGCTGGCCGTGGCGGCGCACGCGCACGGCGCGCAGGGCGTCATCCATGCAGTACAGGCGCCATGGGGACACCCTAAACCCTGAACCCTAAACTCTATGTCGTAGGATGTCATGGGTCTTAGAGATGCCTGGGAAAATCTAGGGATGTTATAGGGGTGGTATAGGGGTATATTAGGCTTATATTGGTATAATGGAAAAGAAAATGGAAACACCACACCAGTTACAGACTGTAAATGTGACAGCATTGCAGGCAGGCTGCCGAACCGTGGAGCACTGCACCTGGATAGCGAAGGCAGGCAGCTGGGGCTGCGTGGATGACGCCACCGTGGAGGCCAGAAGGGCACCCGTTCTCATTCCAGCTGAAGCTGGCAGGGGGCAAGATGCCAAACCACGCAACACCTTACTCAGAATTTAATTGGTTATTCGTAGGAATAAGGAACTATAATCCCTATATAACCCCCATATGATATATTCCCATATTCCCTACTGACAACCAGTAAGTCATGAAGCATCGAAAAGCAGTCGACCCCCCCCAAAACCTGATTGCTGTAGCTTGACGGGTTGGTCTTGCAATGGAGTCAGCCATATTCAGCCATTATCCTCTTCGTTGTTAGTACTACTATCACAAGTTTTACTACTATTACTACTGTTCTTACAGTTATCATTAGTACCCTTCCTGAAGGCAATGGCACGACAGGGTGTTGCTGTCGCGCCAACTGCCCATGCCAATTGGCGATACAAGCCTATGGGCGAGCGGAATTACAAGCGAATCTCGGCGTAGATAAAAAACTGGGTTTGTCTTTGGGATGTTTGAACACTTCCCCAGTTCATTTGATAGGGGCCCCAGCGACAAATTTCTTGAAAGGGCCATAGAAGCCAACCAAGAAAAACTGAAAGCCTTGCATGTGGGGATGACATTTGAAGTGCTTGGTCTAGACACGATAGCAAGATGGCCCCTGCATCATTGACGGTCTGCACGGAGACAACGTCCAGCCACTGGGGTTAGCTGTGCTCCTGGCCTGAGGCATGTGTGCAGCCTTGCAGCAATTGCGACTCTTGGCGGCAGGAAGTGTTATGGAAGACAGAGAAAGGAGTGGAACAGAAGGAAGGCCGTACTTAGGGGCAGTGAAGAGGCATAGGCATCAAAAACAGTTTGATAAGGCATCGAGAAGAATTCGCCAAGCATCTAAAAATCATTTGCCAAGCATCAGAAATAATTTGAGCCGTATTCTCTTTCCAGCGATTGTTCTTATCGGTATTGCTACCAGTATACGTAATATCCGTATTCGCTGTGAGTACTACTATTCCGCATTCATTTTATTCTTGCTAATGTATAGTCCAGTGATCCTCAATTTTTCTTGATGCTTATCGAATTAGTTTTGGATACATTGCGCACGTTTTTCAAGTTTTCTTGATTCTTAGGTCAAATTCTTCTTGATGCTTTGCAGTTTTTCTTGATGCGCCACCCTAGTGAAGACTTCCCGGAGCTCAGCAGGGAATCAGGGAATATAATCCCTATTTAATCCATACCTAGTATCTTCCTTTATCCCCTACTAAGAATCAGTACGTGAAGAAGAAGTGACGGAGCCTCCCTTCGCTCAGGAGCTGCCGGAGTTCAGCTGCTTGCCTCCTCGGATGCAGGGGCCATCCCAGGAGCAACTTGGGTAGCCGAGTCGTAGAAAGAACAGCCCCAAGTAACCAAAAGCCATCCACCTAGCTAAGAGCCACCCAATCAACACCCTAAACCCTAAATAGTAGTTTCCATTTTCTTTTCCATTATCCCTATATATCCCTATCTATCCCTATATATCCCTATATAGCCCTTAAAGGGTCTCCATTTCTTGATGCTCTCTTGCCTTGCAGGCCTGCCTCATGATGCGCTTCGTGGGGGTATCGAGGTGCTGGCTGAGATGGCGAGGACGAGTTGCGGACATGGGGTTGGGGGGTTGACTCAGGGGTGGGGTGGGGGGGGGCGGGGTTTGCGGTAATCACAACAAGACCCACTAGTGACACGCTGCTAGGAAGGCGGCCGCAGCAACCCTAAACCCCTAAACCCTAAACCCTGACAAGTATCTAAGCCTGTGGTAGCAGATGGCAGTTGGCCCACGCCCGCATGGCAGGATGACGCCTGTGGATGCACTGAAAGCAGCTACGTCCACATCAGCGGATGTCCTCGGTTTAGAAACAGAGCACCTGCCTCAGAATGGCAGGTTGCGCAAAGAGAGTTATGAATAGCCAAGAATTGCCGCAACTAGCCCTCGGTCCTGAGGTGCGGTCGTCTTCTTCCACACCTTTCGGCAGACTTTCTGGTTGTCGTTCCTCAGCAAAACCCTAACCCTAAACCCTAATCCTCCCGTGGAGAACTTCTTAACATCAGCTGTGCATGATGGCTGGTTGCAGCGCACCTTGAAGTTTGAATGAAGCCATTGCACACAGAGTTTAACGTTGGTGGTGTAAGATTTAGGGGTTTTAGGGTTTTAGGGTGTACGAACCTCACGTGAACACCGAGGCTGGCAATCCAACTGAAGATCTAAGTGCCTTGGGGCGTCTCGCGCTGGTGGTAGCAGCAGGGAGCCGCAACCTCAGGTCAGGGCTTACTCTGGGTTGCTGTTGAGGAACTCAAATGAGTTGCAGTCTAAAGTCCTCAAGGTGTTTGATAGGGGTGATTAAGAGGGATTCTAGGAGTTTAGAATATAGCTCACACAAAGTTACCATAATATGGGTGTGCAGTAAATAACAGGATTTCCTTATTCTAGTAACCTAAATTGAGGTTCCTTAATTGCCACCCAGTACTAGGCTGATTCCAACTTGCGCTGCGAGGTTTTAAAATTCCTTCACATGAATACTAAACACCCCTCCGACCCCTTATTTTAAACATTCCCCATAAGAGAACTCGTATGTTGGGGACATACTCAAAATTAGGGGTGAGGGGGTGGTTAACATCAGCTGGGCTTTTCAATGATCATCTTGGGCAACTGTTGAGTGTAATAAGAAGGGGCGCAGCTGTGGGTTTCAGTTCTTGTCGTGCAACCAGCAGAGGAGGCCAACGCGACAATATAGTCCTCATATGGAGGTCTATAGCCCGCCTTAAGTAGCTAGAATATGGCCTTGGGTATATTATACTAAACCCCCATATCCCATGTTCTATCAACTTAAGGGGACTATAGGTGTTTCCTGTTGTGATATTCGTTTCCATTTCTCCCAGTGAAGAGAGGACAAGAGTTGCCCATGTCTATTTTCCTTCTGTAGGGCTAGGATTGTGACGTTTATCTCCGTGAACGTTTATGGGTTCTGACATCTGCCTCTGGGCCTTGACTGGAGATTCTCTCCCATGTTCCGTACTGGCCCTACGACGCCCTACTGGCGCTGCTAACAACCAGACAGTCAAGGAATCTTGTAGAGGCTTAGGGTGTGTTCTGGTACCATCCTCTCATCGGTCTCCTCCTGAACCCGCTTGCCTTTGTTCTGTCAAGGAAATAATAATGCACACAGAGATTACAGACCGGAATCCCGCAAAGCAAGTGCTCGCTGCCCAGGTCGCGTGGAGCCCCAAGCTCCGCCACCACCTTGGCCAAAGGCGTGGTCACAACAATGTCATCTAGGCTCTAGCCCGTGTCTACAAGGTTTAGGGAGTTTAGGGTTTAGGGTTCCAGGTAAAAGGCAAGGTTCACACACTTCTAATGCACTTCCTATGTCTACCGCACGTACGTCTACTGAGGAGCCCCTGTTGCTGCACCTTTGCCTAAACGCACAGCCAGTTTGCCCTGGCAGATTGCGAGACAAAGTCGCCCGCGCGCGCGGCCTTCCAGGAGGATAGCATAGGAACCCAGACCCCCAAAGGGATCTAAAAATTAGATGCCCTAGAACCATGCGGGAAAGAACATAAGGATTATGTAGGGGCTATAATGGGTCTATATAGAGGATCTAATTTTTAGATCCTCCCAGGGGTCTGGGAAGCTTTGGGCGCCCTTGGGGCTGTCGGAACTGCCATTGGGATTTATTCCTTCACTTTCTACTAAGTCTACTACCTGGGGATATTTTTGAGAATATCCTATTATTGTGGACCACACTCATCAGAATCCCGCTGAAGCCATACAGCTACTCCCGAGAGCAAAGCAGCTTGTACAGAGCAGATGGCCCTTTCGTGACAGCAATCTGGCCAAGCCAGAACCTTGTCTCAAAGGTTGCCTGTCTGTTTTGAGGCCGGAGCAAATGTTTCTTCAAAGCAGCTGCAGGGTGAGCAGCATGAATCTGATCAACAGGTTTGTGGCTTTGTTGTGCAGAGCTCATTTTTGTCGACCTGTGAGGGTGCAAAGGCTTTGCCCTCAAAGGCATGCCAAACGCACGGGCGTACAGACTCCGGCGTGCCAACGCACAGAGGCCAAGAATGTCGGGACAAAGAGCTGGATTTTGAGAGGTGTCTCTGAGTGCTATCATTGGCAGCAGAGCCAGCGCTAACTGCGCCAACAGCACCAGCCAGCTGCAGGAGCAGCAGCAGACGACAGCTAACGCATCTGTAGTTAATCGTGCAAGCATTGCTACGCAGCTGCTGCTCTTCTGTCCATCATTATCGGGGCAATAGCTGTCATAGTTGCCAATGTAAAGGGGTCGGCTCAGGTGTAAAGAAGTTCATTTACGTGCCCCGGCCTCAGCACTGCCACCTGTTTTCAAATGTTTCTCTTAGTGTGAACCCCCACCCTGGAAGAGTGGTATAATAGGAATATAAGAAGGCCCAAGTATAATCCCCATTATCCTTTATAGTCACTATTACCCTAAACCCTAAGCCCATAATTAATGGGTGGGGGTGGATCCACCTAAGGTGTCTCATCTTTATACCGACCCCTTAGGCGGCTCCCTGCTGCCGAGGTTAAGCGTCGTTTCCAGGCTGAACATGTGAGCTATAGTGAAAACTCCTTAAGGGGGTTATATAGGGGAATATATAGGGTTTAGGGTCTAAACTCCTTAAAGGGGGGTTATGTAGGGTTCTGGGTATTAAAGATAAGGTTTCAAACATCAGAGAGTACTGGTTCAACAAAGGGTCTAAGCTCTTAGGGTCTAAATTCCATTAAGGGGGGTATATGGGGGATAATATAGTGGAGTATAGAGTTTAGCACTGGTGAGACTTACATACTGTTCTGCAAGCTGTCATGCTTTTAGTGCTGCAGGAGCAGTTATGACAGAATTCAACCGTCGGGGGAACAGCGGGTATTCCCGTATCACTATCTTAAGAAGAGGTCGTCTATAAGAAGCACAGAACTCAGCATATATACTCCATTATAATAGTAGTTTCCATTTTCTTTTCCATTATCCCCATATAACCCCCATATAACCTCCATATTTAACCCCTACAGAAAACCCTAAGCCCTATCAGCATGCAACTGCATGTCCAAGGTCTGCAATTCTCGTCAACGGTAAGAACCTTGGAGTGCTTGGCTTAGAGATGGCTTGCTACAGGGGCCTAAATAATTACCAAAATTGGATAATGGAAAATAACATGGAAACTACTAGGGATTATATAGGGTTATACAGGGTTATATAGGGTTATATAGGGGTTATATTGGGATAACGGAAAAGAAAATGGAAACTACCATATTCTAATGACCGCATCCACCCCTGGCTGTGGCAAGCATGAGGCTGTCCTCATTTTGGGGGACCTGCTGATAAGATACGTCTATGTATGCGCGTGGTTGCATAGCGGGCCCCCGCTTTTGACATGAGTTCCTGGAGCACTTCCATGGACTGAGCACCATGAGAAGAATTCCTTCTTGTCGGCATGCATTCATCTGGGTTTCTATTAGGGAACTTAGTTTAAGTTACCATCTTTGGGAAAACCTACAGTATTTACTAAATATACCCAGTATGGTAACTTAATTTAAGTTCATGAACAGCAACCCAGTCATTGCAGGCAAAGTGAAGCTCCTCACTTTGATTTGTCTATTTGCGAGTCCCTCAACCCCTATAGAATCCCAGTTTCACTGTGATTTTCCAGTGAGACCGTATACCCACATATGACCCGCGTATACTCCTCATATATACATAGCTTTATATGATATATCCCCGTGGAACCCCTATATAATCCCATATAGCCCCTTTGATAATCCACATAAAGGCCTACATAACCCCTACATAATCCGTGTATAATCCTATATCATATAATACATAGTAAGAGTAGAAATAATTGTAGTAATAGTAGTAAAAGTAGCAACGATTAATAATAGTAAGAATAGTAATATTCTTTTTATCAGATTTCAGAAAAGATGGCGTCGGCGTCGACAAATCGCCTGGCTCAGGATGAGGTCACGGGAAGCGACGTCTACAAGAACTGGAACAGGTTGCCTGGAGGAATATGGGGGTTTCCCAGACTTAGTGGTACCATTATTGTCCCAAAATAAGGATTAGAGTATATTGGGGTCTATGTTGGGGTCCACCTATTTTCGGAAACTGCCATATTGCCACACGCGGTGTGCGATCAGAAGAGTCTGCGCCTCTTAGCAAGCATTTTCTGCCTGCTGCAGTTTCGGGAGCGTTCTCGAGAAGAAGCTTGAAGCGGAGGAGTATATCAAGCAGCCATGCCCTCAGAGGGGTCTCAGCCACTCCGCCTTCAACCGTGAAATTGCCTGTGCGTTCCTGTCAGAGGTCAGGTCTCGACTACACCATCATTCGCCCCGCAAGACTCTAAGCGTCCACATTCTTTCTCTGGGTGCAGTGTTGTTATTCTTGTCAGATTTCTGGTGGTACTGGAATGGTTACAATATGTTATCATTACAGAGCCGCTTCTATGATTTTTATTTGCGTACATAATTACCATTAGTTCCATTATGCTATACTCACAGGGGTCTGCTTACGGCGGAGCATTCTGGCTGAGGTTCCGATGACCAATGACTTTCCCAGAGATGCAGCTTGCTTAGCAGATGGAGTTTTTGTCCATGATGAGGGAACACTTAGCCGAACATAGTGATATCTTTGAATTATATTTAGGGATGCTGGGGGCCCCCACAAGGGATCAGTTTGGGGATGTTTCGAGAAACTTCCAGATTGCAAGCAGCTAAACAGATCCAATATAACTCCTATATCACCCTGTAAAATCCACATACAGCCCTATGAAGCTCCTATACAACCCCTACATGACCGTATCTAGCCCCGTTTTAACCCCTACATAACCTTTTAAGAAGCCCTTTTTAAACCCCATATAACCCGGAATAACCCCACATAACCCCTTCATTATGAGATGTCCAGGTGGGCGGGATCTATTTTGCAAAGCCAGACTCGCACGAATCTCAGAGAGACCTAGTTTGTGCAGACGGCTTGATTCCTTGTTTGTAGTCCCCCTTCAGAAGATAGAATATGGGTATATGGGTATATGATATATGGGATCTCATTATGGTTTCGGGGAAATCCATATTCTATCTACTTAAAGGAGGGGGTGGGGCTGTAGATTTTGCCAAAGCCTTGAACTGCCTGTCTGCTCAGACAGTGAGGCTGCGCCTCCGCGACAGCGACGTTGGGAAAAAGATCAGCCGAAGCATCCTCAGGGTAGAGCGCCAGAAGTCGACCAGATTAGCTTTACTCTAAACTCCTTAAAGGGAGTTATAGAATTCGGGGATTGTGAAAAAAGGGGAGTATTTAGTTAGGGGTTATACAGGTGAAGAACAGATATCTGTTGCAATGCTGAACTCGCAAGATTAGTCCAGAGGACAATCCGTGGTTGCAAATACTTGGTGAGGAGATGACGTGGGTCTGGCCGTGCTGGATGCCATCTTCAACCCGAAAGCGTCAAGAGGCCCTCATCAGCAGACTGCTCACCTTGAGCACCCCACATGAAAAGAAGTATTTCCTCATGTTCCCTGAAATGTAGAGCGGTTGGGGGTATTCATTAATTCGTGGGGGCTTCTTTTCAGGGGGAGGGAATTCTTGGGCCGGTCTCCCACAAAGGGTAGAAACCTGGCCTAGGCCACAGTTTAGTATCAAGGCTCAAGCCAAGCTGGTTTAAGTGCTTCTAGGCAGCAGCCCCAGAAAGGCAAAATGGTAGAAAAGAAGTGGTTATAGTCCCCCGTAAGTAGACAGAATATGGCTTTGGGTATATTATAACAACATCCCCATA
>CAJNIZ010002647.1:75880-113866 GCA_905231905.1 Symbiodinium pilosum
TTAGGGTTTGGGTGTAGGGTTTATGGTTTTCCGAAAGCCTGTTGCAAGAGGGTTTGGGATTTGGGGCTTGAAGTTTTTTGGGGGTTTAGGCTTTGGGTGTAGGTTGGGTACTGCCCCCACCCAGCAACAGTGTACTATGGGTCATATTAAGGGCTATATATAAGTATATTATAGATATTATCCAACTGTTACTGAGCGGGGGCAGTACCCAAGGTGTAGGGTTTATGGTTTCCGAAAGCCTGTTGCAAGAGGGTTTGGGATTTAGGGTTTTAAGTTTAGGGATGTTTAGGGTCTAGTGCTTGGGGTTGTAGGGTCTAGAGTTTTTGGCTGAGGCCTGCCGGGGTAGTCTTCCCTCTGTTATGAAAGCCCCCGACAAGAAAATGGCAACTACTATGTTATGCAAATTTCAGGGTTGGGGTCCAATATCAGAACCAGCATCCCTCTAATGCTCAATCTTTCGAAAATATTCTGGCAGGCCACAGTGGTAATGTTCAATATGTTGGGGGTTGGGGGGGCTTTCAACATCAGGGGAAGGTAGTCACAGAATGAATATAGGTTCCCGAGTGATAGATGGAGATAATGAGGGGATTATGGGGGTCCGTATGGGGCATTCATTGTTCAAGCATTCATCTGATACTGAAACTTGCCTCAAGACGCTAGGAGGGACCCCTAATAGGAACCCTTAATCCCATTATCATATATAACCCTCATATAGTCATTAAATAACCCCTATATCCCNNCCCTACAAGCTACAAGGGTCCCTATTAGGGGTCCCTCCAAAAGTCTTTAGAAAGATGAAGTCCCAGGTGGTGGGATGCGCGGGATGGCCAGAAAGCTGCATAGCCGGGCAGTCGACAACCGACTGCTACCCTTCGGCTTCAAATGCCTGCTCTCCCAATGGGCAGCAGCTGGCCTTTGTATGTACAGTGCAACCAAACTCATAGTTTTTAGCGGCAGGTCTACTTGCAGGAAGATGCTGCAGGCGTCGTTTAGATGCGCCTGCACATGTGATACTGCAAAGGCCGTCATCATTATCTACTCACATGCGTAGAATATCATTCTACACAGTCCACAGAAACCATACACAAACTGGAATAGACCGCAAGAAAAGCATGGCCGTGTTTGTGTCTGAAGGCTTATAATATAGCATAACCGAAAAGAAAATGGAAACTACTAAAATGGGGTTAGGGTTTAGGGTTTTGTAGTCCGTAACTGGCAAAGGGTCTGGTGAATTGTCATTCATAAAGATGAAAAGCTTCGAGATGAGGCGTCGGATTATTCATCCTGGCGCCAGAGTTGTGTCTGTGCTCAGCATGCAACATGTCCATGCTTGGAAGGACGGCATGTTCCGCGTCACGGGCTTCATCATTAAACTTATGCTAGATGTATGCATGTGGGTATTATAAATATGCACGTCCGCAGCGTCCTAAGCTCTTTCAGTGAGGGGCTTGGGGCCAAGTGGCGCTGGCGCCATGGCTCCTCACTGTGTTTTGCTAGGCGCTCGCGCATTTCGCTGTGAGAGTCATTTGGGTAGTACGTCCGCCGGGTTTGCTCCTGGAATGTCACAAGCTGCCGTTGTTTGGCCGGAGGTTGCCAATGAGAGAAGCTGGCTGTCCTTAACTAAGAGAATTGCGAAAAAACTCGAAGCAGCTGCAGCAAGCCCTATAGTTCCCCCTTAAGTAGATAGAATATGGCTTTGGGTATATTACGATAAGATCCCAATATACCCCATATTCTATCCACGTAAGGGGGGCTATAAACCCTAGACCCCTTTTCTGCCAGCTTTGCTGCTGCGCGCTGCGCGCGCGCAAGTCCTGAGGCGGGAGAGCCTTTCAGTTGTAGGGTTATATAGGGGCTAGTATAGGGGTTATATCAGGATTGTTTTAGGGTTTTATACGGATAATGGAAAAGAAAAATGAGACTACTATTCAGGCTTTAGGGTTTAGGGTTTAGGGATATTACCCCCAATCATGGAGAATCAAATGGACAAGAGGATGGGCAATGAAATGGAAACTGGATTCATGTAGAGGATTACTTCATAGGCTTCGGTGATACAGGACCCTAATCCCTAAACCCTGAACCCTAAACCCTAAACCCTAAGCCACAACACTGAGACGCGGCAATGGCTGGACGGAGGTAACCACAGCTTGCTGCGTCCAGGGCGGTTGGATCCAGTTGGGTGGTTGTCAAAATTATGGTCCCTTTTTGGGTACCCCAAATATTAGGGGCCGTATTATAATAGGGACCCAAAAAGGGACCATAATTTTGACTACCAGCCAGTTCTAGGTGACCTGGGTGTTTGCTTCCTCCCCTTTCCTTTCAAAATGCCTCATTGTTGCTGCCCTAATGTTTCTGCTTCCGCTGCAGCTGCTGTCCCTGGTAGTTGCCTTGAGTGTAACGATTGGTGTAGTTTGGTGTGGTACTGCTGCATTCCCTAAACCCTAAACCCTTGTAGCCATCCTGGTAGCAAAGGTGGTGTTTATGGAGGCGATGGCTGCAGTTGCATTGGTGGGCGGTGGAAGTGGAGGTTGCGGCAATGGCGGTGATGGTGTTGATGATCCAAGTATACAAATAAACCTACATTGGGCCCTAAAGTCTATAGAAATTACCTTCATTGGGCTATTTGGACCCCTATGGTTAAGGGGTTCGTTGTGCAAGTGCAGTTTTCCTGATGGTCGTGGTCGTAGCCTAAGTGGTCAATCACGGTCCCAGCGGCTTTCTGGTTAGTTGTTCTGGAGCCCTCAACTGCTGCTTTGTGTTCTTGATGACTACCTCGCATTAATCCAGCTGTTGTGTGAGCTATAGTCGAAACTCCGAGTATGACCTTCAGTAACCCGTACAATGCTCCCCAATATCATCCCCTATATAACCCCCTCGAAGGAGTTTAGACTATAGCTCGCGTGGCGAAGGTATTCCCTGATTGAGCGGCTGGTTGGGCCTAACTTTTTCCAATCCTGGAACTTCTACTCGGGACCGGACCCTACCCACGGCACGGCAGCTCTGCAATAACTGGGGCTGCGACAGCAATTTGCTTCGAGCTTGTCCGGATTGCTGTTAAGGAACTTTAGATAAGTTACTATAATATGGGTACATGGTAAGTAATGGGGTTCCCAATCATAGTAACCTGATCCAAGGCCCTTAACAGCAACCCAGTTGTCTTATAACATCTCTCAGCAAGGGTGATCGTTCAGCTGATCCAGGGCCAAGCAGTCTAGCAATATTGAAGGTCGAAGGTCGGGAGTACGAAAGGTATTGCGAACCTTATGTTATCCCTTGCTGAGGTTCAGTTCACCACAGAAGCAGATGCTTGGAACGACAAGCTGGTCTACGCATCATCAGTACCTTGGAAGACTTTAAAGTGGCGCCGGCATGTCCGTTCTGTTAGAAACTTCTCAAGTTACTTGCTGTATAATGAATATACTCCCCAATATAGAATGGTATGGCATCCCTCCCCCTAATACATATACGGGTACTATGTTGGGGTTTTCCCCTTGTATATGATGATGTCATATTGCAACGGACTGATTTGTGGAGCACGGTTGCAGTCTTTGCCTTGCTGAGCTGGGCGTCTACATGGGCGTGGACAACACAACCAAGTTGGGCGATGCAGGCTGGGTCGCTGGCGCTGGTTTAGTGCTTAGGGTTTAGCTGACTTGACTAATTGTGCTGCTGTTCAGCATCTGCTTTTCTAGGTACATTTGCATTTGTAAGTGCAAGCTTTGGGTTTCTAGAACTGGTGCAATAGCGGCGGCTTCTTGTATACCCGCAGATTTGCGTGCTGCTAAGTTGTGGCAAGGCATTTGTTCTAGGCAGGGTGAGTCATGGAAAGCCCATTTTGATTTGCGGATGTCAACCTTTTTTCCTGCATCATTCTACGATGTCAGTGCCAGGCGGCAGAAGAGCCGTGAGGATCGAGAGCAAGAATAGTGACGCAGAAGCACTTGTGTCAAGAGCAACACCATGTTCTGAATGCGCTCACATGGTAGTTCCTATACTCTGCCACATATATATATATATGTATACATTCATGGGGGCCAAACAAAGATCGCAATATTTTTCTACACTGTAGGGACCCGCAAAGAGGTACCCCAAATTTTGGGAAATCCCAATCCTTATATACAACTTCAGAATCGCAGTTTCTCCTTTATTTTCTATGTTCTTTTCCAATTGATTCTCCATTATTGGGATTGGGATGATATATCCCTATAGATTCTCATATAGCCCCCACATATCCCCTGTCTATACCCGGTATGAGGCTACAATAGTGGCTTGTTTGTGCTCACGCTGGATCATGTCCCTACCGCCTGTGGATCCTTGGCTTGCAAGGAAGTGCTTTTTCGGAGTTTCCAAACCCCTAAAATTGGGGCTCCCCTTTTGGGTGTACCTACATTACGGACTAGAGTATTTTGAGTCAATCTAGGGGTCCCGCGATTTGTGCATCCCCCCAAGGGACTGCATGTTTGGAGGCTGTTGCATCAGTCCCACATGCGACATAGGGAGTTGTCAACATTTTGGTCCTGTCTTTGCATACCCCCTAAACACTAAACCCTACGTAAATATACAAGGGCCGTATCAAACTATGGATGCCAAAAGGGACCCCCATTCCTGGAAACTCCCTGCATTGCACCCTAAAGCCCCCTTAACCCTAAACCCTAACCCCCCTAAGCCCTAAACCCTCTAAACCCTAAACCCCAAACCCCCCGAAGCCGTAAACCCTAAGCCCTAAACCCCTAAGCCCTAAACCCTAGACCCTAAAACCTATAGTCCCCCTTAAGTAGATAGAATATGGAGTATCTGGGGATCTTATCATAATATACCCAAAGCCATATTCCATCTACTTAAGGGGGACTATACCTAAATGGAGCTTGGCCTGCCTTTTGGATGTTTGGCGATGATGCTCAACATTCCTGGCCCCGGTGGGGGGAGTATGACATCCTTGAGTCCATCCACATGGAAAACTTTGCTCCTTGCAATGAAATTGACTTTACGTACTGCTGTTAAGGTACTTAAGTAAGTGACCATATGATGGGCAAGTAGTAGATAATGGGGTTTCTGACTATAGTAATTGAATTTAAGTTCCTGAACAGCCGCCCAGATTGAGCTGCATACTTGGAGGCTTACAACTCTTAAAGCCATGTAGTAACCCCACTTCCCTCCATTATGAACCTACGCACAAAGTCCCCTGACCTCCAATAAGCTACCTGCTACTACTTGGCAGGGAGCTCGTCTTTGCAAACCGTGACTTGGGAAGATGTGCGTGTGCGAGGCCACAACGACGTTGCACACTCGAGCGAGCTGTGACCAGCGCTGGGCTGAGTGTAGACTGACGTCAGTTTTGCACGAGGCATATCCAACAACGTCTGTCATGCCTAGCCAACAAGCTCAAAATCCTCACCAGTTCACAACTGCAGTTTCATATACATATATATATATATATTGACCGGTATTTTGCCGTCAAGCTTTACAACATTTCACAGTGTATGTATATATATATATATCTATGTATGTATGTATGTATGTATGAATGTATGTATGTATAAATATATATAGAACCCTTTCAAAGGGAGCCTACATATACTCAAGGCGTGAGGTCAACAACGGCATCGACTTCGTGGGCCAAGGTACCGGACCCGCACATGGCAAGATTTCATGCTTTCGCCTGGGTTTAGGGTTTGAGGTTTAGGGTTTAAGGTGTAGCGTTTAGGGTCTAAGGTTTAGGGTTTAGGGGTAATATGGGGGTAATCTAGTGCTATAAGGGGAATTTTGGGTATATATTCGGGTAATGGAAAGAAATGGAAACTGCTATAGTTTAAGGTTAAGGGTTGAGGGCTTAGGGTTTAGGACTTAGGGGATGTAGAGTTTAGGGGTTTAGCGTTTAGGGCTTAGGCTTTAGGGTTTCGGGCTTGGGGCTTAGGTCGAGGGTGTGAGGCTACAACTACCCCAGTATTGATGGATAAACGGCCTTGTTCTTATCATGGTCATTGCGATTTTTATTATCAATGGTCTGGTTTTCGCGGATATTCTCATTATTGATATTATTGCCATTACCAGTAATACTACTACTACTACCATCATCGCGCCTACTACCATTGTCCTTCCTAATGGTTTGCCTGTTGTTAATCCAGGTTGCAGTTAAGGAACTTGACTTACGCTACCATAGTAGGTCTATATACTATGGTTTCCTCATCAGAGTAACTTAAACTAAGTTCCTCAACACCACATGAACCCGTATTGTCATCATGTGGGCCCTTGGGCCCTAAACCCTAAACCTTCAATCCCTAAACCCTAAACCCTAAACCCTAAGCCCTTCAATCCCTAAACCCTAAACCCTTCAATCCTAAACCCTGAGCCCGTGTCCTTGGGAGCCCCTTCTGGAGACCAGGGTGGGCTTCTGGAACGCTTGGGACCAACAAAGCGAAAAACTGCTGGGCCACTTGTGCTTGCAGTCCAGACCTATGTCCAATGAAAGAGATGATGTTGGGGACATATACGGGGCTATGTAGGGTCTCTGTAAAAAGATCATATAGAGAGGAGGTTAGGTGAAGGGCATTTCGTTAATGTGCATGTGAAAGAGGATGATCTTTCTTGGGGGTAGGTGTTTGAGAAACAAGATTGCCAGGTTTGACCTTAAAGCCTAAACCCTAAACCCCTAAACCCTAAACCCTACAGGTTTTTCTGGAGGCGTGGGATGATTCTCAGCTTTGGGTGCTTTCCTGCCAGTTGGGAGGATGACCCTAAACCCTAAAACCGTAAACCCCACCTTGTTTTTTTGGTTTGGTGTGGCGTTCGCTCCCTGAGTTGCCTCTTGTAAGCTTTTCCAATTTCTGGATCGTGTTTAAGCAGCTAGGGTGGGCCAGGTGTCTATGGCTTTTGTGGGGTTACATATGGATAATGCAAAAGACAATGGAACAATGGAAACTATATGGATTATAGGGCTTATCCAGTATATTCTAGTGTATTACAGTGTATTATATTAAGGTATATTAAAGTGTATCTTCTTTTGGGTAGCACGCAGAGCGGAGCTTGTGTGCCAGCTGAGCTAATCGCTGTCGCGCTGGCCTGAACTCAAAAAAGGGCCACCGCTGCTTAGTTGCAACTACCCATACTTTTGGGGGAGCTAAGGAGCTAAAGAGCCCAGGCATCTCCAAAACCACAGGGGTGACTAGCATCAGTAGTAAAATCATACATTGCTACTGTTGATGGAGGAAATCTTGCACCACCTAAGGTCCCTGAAGTCCTAGGAATCATAGTAGTTTAGGGCCCCTGGGTGGTGCAAGATTTCATCCATCAAAAGTATGTCATCCTTATTATCCCCTGGCCTCAGCTCGGAGGTGTGTCATTGAACATGTTCACGAGGTGAAAGCCCCCCAGGAGTACAACAACCAGGGCTGTGGACAGAAGTTGCCGGCGGGATCTTTCGGTCCCGACTTCAACAAGAACCAAGGCAGGACTCAGGTCTAGGGATGAACAACCAAGTTATGAGTAGGAAATGTTGTATGAGCTATGGCTATAGTCTAAACTCCTTAAAAGGGGTTTATACAGGGATTACATAGGGGAATAGTATAGGGGTTCATTAAGGGGGATACTAGAAGTTTAGACTATAGCTCATATAGTGTCTTGTGATGACTAGTAGAGATGCCCCCGTGTTTCCCAATGTATCTACTTAGGGCAAGATGTGTATGCTGTTGTTGGTTCCGAAGGTCGGGATGCATCCCTAAACCCTAAAGCATCCAGAGCGTAATGAGGCCGTCTGAGAGAGGACTAACGTGGGCTTTTTGCCCGTCATGGAGTACAAAACCTCCCCTGGCCGAGGCATGCACCCAGAAAAGGCGTGTGAAGGGGGGGCTATATAGGGATAATGGAAAAGAAAATGGGAACTACTATAATGGGTTATGTTAGGGTATATATTGGGGTTATATAGGGTTAGGCTTTGGTGTTGAGTTTGTGTGTTAAAAAAACATCCAGAGCTTGCAGAGCTTGTCGCACGGTCCTAAGCCTTGAACAGGCAGCCTGCTCCAAGTTGACAGGAGCTGACAGCGTACTGTTGATGGAGGATGACCTACACCGCTCTAGGGTACCTCACCTCCTGAAGTAGAGTAGCTGAGGGACCACCTCTTATCGGATGATATATCCTTACATGAAAAACGCCCCGAAACAACCCTTGCATATCCCCTGTACAGTTTCTATGCATCCCTGGATCTTACCCTCAAGCAGGTGGAACCTTCGTCGCAGAATGGGACCGGACGGCCCGACGCTCACATTTCGCTAGTGAGACGCCTGGGAGGATCTATAAGGTTACGGGTTTAGGCCCCCAATTTCGGTTGCCACTGGGCCATTTCTAGGAATCCTTCAGAAGAAGCCACTTTCTGGATCCTCACCGGCGTCTATTGTGAAAGAGTGCGGGTGTTTCAAGACCGCGTCAGGTTCGGAAGTTCATGCGGACGTGGTTCTTCCCCGCGGGTAAGGAACCAATCGACTTGGTGGCAAGCAGTCCGCAGCCAGACATGTGTCTCGGAAGCAGCAAGAAAGCCTTGAGCAACCCTAGTCTCCATCTCATTTTCCCATTTGCTTGCTCTCGTATGGTTCCAGTATTTGGTAAATATATCCCTGCACATAGATGTATGTACATATATATATATATACATATGTGTCCCTATGAAACCCCAATGTTAGGCTTTGCACGGAAAACAGGCGACCCTGACACAATTGAACAGAAGTTGCAGCTCAGGTGGGGCACGCCGAACTCATTCTTCACACTGAATGAACGATGGTGGCTCTTCTTTTGGATGCTGCCCCCAGGTTTAGGAGGGCTTAGGGTTTAGGGTTTAGGCACTCAGGAACAGTTGGAGAACTTCAAAATTCTTGCTAAATACAACCAGTCATATGATCCCTAGTATGTTACTGGAGCAGTACCCACGCTCTTTTTCGCTTTGCATGTGCTTGCCCTTGCAATGGAGTTATAGAGGAGGGGGTTCTAGGGGGCGTTACATAGGGGATAATGGAAAAGAGAATGGAAACTACTGTTTAGGGTTTATAGGGTTTGGGGAAGGTGCACCGCGGACCACTTCAAGAATATGCGCATGGTGTTCGACACCACCTTCTGTGGCGACTAGCCAAGCTTTGGACGGTACAGCAACGGAAGTCAAGAGAATCTCAAGCGTCCATGTGCATCATAATCTAAACTCCTTAAAGGGGTTGTACAAGGCATTATATAGGGGATCAGGGGTTATTGAGGGGGATTCTAGGACGTTAGACTATGGCTCATGTGCATCATTAACCTCCTGGAGATCATGCGACAATAATGGTTGCTGTGACTCCTACTTCAGGAGGATGTCCCATGAAACCTCCACCACTCCCCTCCTGACCCTCCAGTTCTCCTACAAAGGATGGCAAGCAGCCAGTCATTTTCGGGTTTACGGTTTAGGGTGCTACCTGTGTGCAGCATAGGCTTTCAGGAGGATGTTGGACCGCATTTC
Source organism: Symbiodinium pilosum (assembly GCA_905231905.1). NCBI lineage: Eukaryota > Dinophyceae > Suessiales > Symbiodiniaceae > Symbiodinium > Symbiodinium pilosum. The sequence continues at coordinate 85,357 of CAJNIZ010002647.1, forward strand.
CTCTTCTGACCTAAACCCTAAACCCTAAACCCCATACCTGTATAACTCCAGTATAGTAGTTTCCATAATCCCCAAAATTTCACGACCTCAGGCGACTATGCCGGCCCGTCCTTTCCGTCCATGTGCCCATGGCTGAAGACGAGCTGCGAGGAGCTCCGGTACTAAGCACGGAGTCTAGATGAGTGGTTGTCAAAATTATGGTCCCTTTTTGGGTACCCTAAATATTAGGGGCCATATTATAATAGGGACCCAAAAAGGGACCATAATTTTGACAACCATCCAGATCTCTAATCGTTGAATTTGGACATCTAAAGGTGCCAAATGTGGAGCAGGCTCATTTTTTCTGTTGGGTATAGTACTTTGCAGGAATAATTTCATGTTACTTGGCAAAAAACGTAACAGCTCTTCATGACAGTCCAAATGGCACCCTGCGCTGCATTGCATCACAGATCTAATTACTGGAGACTTGAATTTTTGGTGTGTCCGTTTCATGTTTTCGGCTTTTTCGCGCAAAGCATTAAACCCCAAATCCTGAACCGTATGCAAGGGGGCTTGTGCTTTGTTTGCAGGCGTGGAACTTTTGAGAGGATGTGGTAGTTTCCCGAGATAGACCCCAAACTACTATGAGCGTTATTATGGGGATTACCAGAAAAGTACGCGTAATTTTGGGACCCCCCCCCATGTAGAGCTTGCTTCCTCGGACCCAGCATCCTTCAGATGGACGAATTCACACGACGTCATGAAGTAACATTCCGAGAAACCCATGCCGCAATGAGCAGTATACCCCTACATACCCCTATATACAACCCCTCTATACCCCTTTTTCGGCATCAACTCATGCAGACCTATGATGACCTATGCAGATGATGGGGTTCAACAGTGCCCCTAAACCCTTAACCCCTAAACCCTTAACCCCTAAATCCTAAACCCTAAACCCTAAATCCTAAACCGCAAGCCCTAAACCCTAAACCCTGAACCTTAGAATCTCTCAGGACTATGTGAGGAACAACCCTTCGGCCTTCAGCCGCTGGGAGCATGAATGAAACCCACCTTGCTTGGCCTTTAGGGTTAAGGGTTTAGGGTTTAGGGTTTTAGGGGTTTAGGGTTTAGGCTTTAGGGTTTAGGCTTTAGGGTTTAGGGTTTAGGGTAACACCCCCGGAAGCACATTTTGTGGACGGTCTGCTGTGGGAAAGACTTGCCCAAAGCTTCATCAGATGTGCGTGGCCCTTCTAAGTTTGCTGCTGTGGTCCTGAATTTGGGCATTGCCAGTACTGGGGAATGCTTTCATTTACTTGCAAAACTCTCCCCCTACTGAGCATATATACCCCCAAGACTCCTAGGAGCCATCAACAAGCAACCATCATTGATTTCTTGAAGCCTCTAATCCCGGCTGACAGACTACAGAATCCCAGTCCCCATGTGATTTTCCATTTTCTGTTTGAGTCTCCACTTCCGTATCCCCATATATATCCCTACATCTTCCCATATAGCCCCAACATATCCCGTACAGTATATGTCCCGGAAAATCGTAAATCCTAAGTCCCACAATTTTTTTGAAGCCTCCAGATGCCCTGAGAACACACAAGGCGAAGCCTACTGGAGCATCAAAAAGCTGGCCGCTGGGCATCTAGGGTTTCGGGATTAGGGCTTGGGGTTCAGGGATGGAATAGCAAGCTAAAATTTAAAAAGCAAGTCGTAAAAATGAAGTAAAATGAAGTCCTAACAGTAGTAAGAAGAACAGAAACGAAAGTAACACAATTGCAGTCCTTTGATCTTCCGCGTCGCGAGATAGACTATGTACCTTTTTTTGATGTATGCCTATTTTGGGGGGCGTAGTTTCGGCAAGCTCCCAGGTGCAGATATTCCCCCGTGTGGCACGCGCGGCTGCGGGCACATGTGGTTACACTGATAGCCTTGTCAATGTATGCAACTCCTCCGCTGCAGGTTGTACAGCAGGAGTTTTTCTGAGCGGACACGAATGAGATGCAGATAGTAAACTCAGCTGAGACACATTGAGCCTCACCCATGACTCGATGACCACATGCACGCTACAGTGCATGACTGGACTTGTGACTAGGTTGTCTTGATATGCCCGTCCATAGGTTTCTGCCGAAGACTTGGATGGAAAGACCTGGCATGTGTTACAGGCCCTATCAGCCGGCTGGACTCTGAATCCATGCCAAAAAATATGCAATCCGGTGGTTTTATGTGTAGAATGTTACAGGCCATTCGCTGCTTTAGCTCAGTAGTTGTCGCTGCTGGTTGCTGCTGGTGTCAGGATGTCTACCAAAAGGTTGACGCTGCCACTTTGGCTGTCGCCTGTCAGCATGTAGAAATCAGCTCGGCCCGGCCCTCGTAAATAAGTGTGTCGTAGAGAGATTGAGGTAGAGCGAGGGAGCATGTATGCAGAAGGAAAGGAAGGAACTCTAGGCTCCTTAAGACTTTTCATTTTTATAGTATAACTGTGTAACCATGAGGAATTCCTAGCAAACATGTATCTTTGTGATAGGTCCACAGAAGGGGATTACGGGGAAAGGAGGGACGGAGTGTCCCTGAGTGTAACAACGAGTCTGTGGCCAATAAAAATGCGGGCCAGAGCATGTTGAACTGGGTTTAGGAAGTAGGGGGTTCAGGGTTTTGGTTTTAGGGTTTAGGTTTTAGTGTTGTACATCGCCCGGCGACATGCTCCCGGTTGCAAAAATGGTTTTAGGGTTTAGGGTTCAGGGTTGGTGTAGCTCTCTTCCAAACAGCAACCGCGCATCCCTAGATAATCCCAGTTTCCATTGTATAGTCATTTTTTTTAGTTTGATTCTCCCTTATGGGGGTACTATCTCTTCTTATACAACCCCTGCATAACCTTGAACTCTAAACGCCAGGGTACCCTACTTCTCTGAATGATTTCCAAGCCCTAAGACCTAAACCCTAATCCATAAATAGGGGAACCAAATATAGATCTCACTACATTACACTCATTAGTGAGACCCCCAAAATAAAGGGACTGTAAAGGGAACCCCAAAAGCAGGGAACAGTAGGAATGTAATAGGAATATATCTACCAGGGTCCTTATTTTCCTAATCTATTCCTACTTTAACCATGGAGTTCCCTTTTTGGGGTTCCCATTCTACTCCCTTTACAAAATGCTCTAAACCCTAGAACCTAAGCCCTAAACCCTGAATAGTAGTTTTCGTTCTATACTCCATTATCCCTACATAAACCCTATATAACCCTAATATCTCCCCAATACCCGACAGTTTCAATTTAAGTTTAAAAGCCCTAAACCCTAAACCCTAAACCCCGTGAGTGCGAGGCACAAGCTCCGGTGGTGGTTCTCGACGACAAGGCCCCGGAGTCCTCGAAGGGCAGTGGGCAGCTATGGCTTGATTTTAGAGTCTTAGAGGTTATAGGGTGTTATAGGGGGATATGGGGTTTAGGTTTTAGGGTTATATTGGGTCATGGAAAATAAAATGGCAACTGCTATAGTGTATTGGGGAACTTTGGCCTGGCTTTAGGGTGCGTTTAGGGTTTCTACTTGGAGGTCCATTGTACTTATAACCTACTTAGTAACTGTAGTTATAACCCAATTATATCTAGGGTAACTATCATTATGGGACTTATATTTAGGTTATAACTACAGTTACTAAGTAGGTTATAAGTACAATGGACCTCCAAGTAGGGGGATAATGGAAGCTACTATAGTATATGGGGGAGCTTTAGCCTGGTTTTAGGGTTTCTAGAGGTTTAGGGTTTCTAGGGGTTTAGGGTTTCTAGGGTTAGGGTTTAGGGTGGATGTGATTGTCAAGGGAAAATGTGCAGGACCTTCTCTTCGGAGCTTTCGCAACATGGCACAGTTTGGGGCTTCGGGTTCAGGGGAACAAAAAAGGCTTCAGGGTTCAGTGTAGATATTTTTTCCGGTTTCTCAGGGTTTTGTTAGCCACAGGTAATGGCGGCGTTCATTTTCGAATGTGACAGATGTGCAAGCTCTTGCATCTTTGCATGTGCAGGAGGGCTTTCCTAACTATATCAGCTACTGTCTCATGGAGACCCCTGACGGTGGACTTGAGGGTCCCTCTGGTAGTTTAGTGTAGTCCCTTATGAGCAACCCATGTCCATTAGGTTATGTAGGAAATAAGGAAATATTGATTGTAGCTCATCTAGCCTTTAAAATGTCCCAATATATACCCTAATCTGCTATAATTAGTAGTTTCCGTTTTCTTTTCCATCATCCCCTATAATCCCTACATGACCCTAAACCCTGAACACTAAACCCTAAACTGCTGTAGTAGTCAGTAGGGAGTGGAGCGATAGATCCCCGTAGCAGTCTCTACTTTATCCCAGTGCTGGCTTCCATGTTTGCTACAGTTCCTGCATTCCCTACTAACAATCAGCAAACAAGCCCTAAAACCTATATTGAGCAGTACTTTATATAGGGATGCTCTGGAACCCAAAATATAGAGTAAGATTATATCCTCAAAGCACTATTCCCATGAGCTTCGTTGGCCTTTAAGTTTTTAATTTCCTCGTCCATTTGACTTTCCATTCCCTGCTACCTAACAACCAACACAAATGCCCTAAGCCCTATATGCCACTAAAAGAAGCTCCTAAACCCTAGGAAGTCATATAAGCGCCATTTTCTCTGTAATTTCCCATTGCTCTTCCATTTGGCCTTCAAATGCCTAGCAACACACGTCAAAAACGTCCTAAACCCTACACCGTACATGTCCCTATAGGCCTAGTTTCCATGTCATTTTCCGGTTTATTTTCCATTCCCACTGATAACAGGCAAGCTTTTTTGACCAAGGACCGGACTGGTCTTTCTCTTCTTTTTGGCTGCCTTGGCCGGTGGTGGAGCTTACCTCTACCACACCAATGCGGCCGTGAAAGGCCAGGTGAATGCGGCCTGCCTGAGAACAGTATGACTTCGCAGCCTTGAGGGATTTGTGAATATGACAATTTCCATGAACAGGGGGCCCAACATAGACCCCAATATATTACACTCCTCATTATTGGGACCCCCGACTTTAGGGAAGACTGGCAAGGCTGCGGCATGAGTAGGGTTTAGGGTTTAGGGGTTTAGGGTTTAGGGGTTTAGGTTTTAGGGTTTAGGGTACACCCCAGGATTATGCAGACCGCCTGCGCCGTCTCTGGCTGGATTGGCGAGGGGACGAGGTCGAGTCTGAGGAGGACAAATTTCATCAGCTTTTGTTGGGTGCCTGTGGGGAAGGCGGAGCGGATAACATATCCCAATATATACCCTAATCTACTATAGTATTTTCCATTTTCTTTTCCATCATCCCCTATATAACCCCTGCATGACCACCTTTTCAGTTCCTTAGCAATAATTTTTAACCTCCATTCATTGTCAAATTAAAGAAGCAGAATGCCACGGAAGCACGGCAAAGACTGAGACTGCTCCCTGCAACTGCCTTGCCGTGGAAGAAGCCAACCTAGTACAAGTAACTGATGAGGGGATTTGTCATTTTTTCGGTGCAATTATTTGGGCAAGAGGACTGGAGTGTTGGGATATGGTACATCGGGGGACTTTCCATCTTAAGGTATACTCACTTTCTTGCCGAAGGAGTCCCCGAAGAAGGGCGCAAAATCGCCAAGAGTGCTGCAGCCGAACAAAGACGGCTCGCTCACCCCAGGCTCTCCGGTTTAAGAGTTCTCCCAAATAGGGAGAACTATTAATAGTGTTATTACTACTAGTATTAAAATTACTATTACTATTATGTTTATTATTGCTAATTGTTATTATTCTTATCATTACTCGTATTATTAGCGTTTCCCCTTAAAGGGTTCTACCAGGATTACATCAGGATCATCAAGATTGACGCGGACAAGGCCGCATAGTGTTCTGCTTTGTTGAAGGTACTTCTCAAGAAATATGACGTTACTTGCATACCAGCACTTCCAAAACGGAAGAATTCATACCATGGTGATCCCTATTACTATCTTTATGATTATTATGATTACGATTATATTGCCCTGGTAGTATTATCATGGCCAACGTGCCTGCGCCAGAAGCCAGCCGATCGCGCAATCTACAGTTCGGCATGGAAGACTCCCAGGCTGGGCCCAGTCGCTCGGACAGCTCAGCTACAGTATTGTTATTGTTACAACTACTACTTACTACTATTGTTATTATTAGTATTATTGTCATTACTATTCTTATTTTTACTACTGTTATTAGTAGTATTATTGTTATTATTACTACTACAGTGTATTTTCATTCTTCTTCTTATCATTTTTAAGGAATATCTGTTACTATATTGTTCACTCATCATCCCAAATCTGCTCCGATGCCCTTGCGGTGGAAGCATGGGTGTTTTAGTGGGTGCCTCCTCCCAGAGTTCTGCAACAAAAGGCCCGTCTGGAGGGCCTCAGGCTTGGGTCGCTGTGTAGGTGACACGCTACTAATATCATTTTAGGTGGGAAGACCAAAGCTCTCCCAGAGCTTGGGGGTATAGGGGGTTAGGGTTTAGGGTTTAGGGTTTAGAAGGTCTAGGGTTAGGGGTTTAGGGTTGGTTGTTAGTAGAGAATGGAGGAACGGATCAGCCCTTGTGCAATCCCCAATGATCCAACGGCATAGCATTTTTCATGCTCCTTCCCAATCCTGCACTACTAATTACCAACGAGCAAATCAAAAGAGCGCCCAAACACTGGACCTATGTTTCCTTATACACACCAAACTCCATTTGTGTTTTCCATTGGTTTTTCCCTTTGTTTTTCCATTTCCTACTAACAACCTAATAGCCAGCAAGCAGATGCCCAGGTGGCCGCCCAGCGCAGAGTTTTCCGCAGCAGCTGTGCCTCAGCCTGGCAGTTGGCTAAACGCAGCCAATCTGGGGTTTGGGGTGCAGGTGCTTCAAAGGCATTTAGGGTTTCGGGTTAAGGGGGTTGAAAGGAATTCTGGGGCGGTGAAGAGGATGTAAAGAGAGCGGAAGGCTGGGTTCTCATGATGTTCAGTATCACTCTAAGTAGGGCTGATGCTGCTATCCAGTCGGCTGCCAATGCGGGGTAGTGGTGCCAGGTTGGCAGGATGACCAAGAGTATAGTTACCACTAACCGCGATGGTAGCGAGTGCATCTATGAAGCCTTGGCAATGGGAAAGCCATAGCAGTCATGACAAGATGCATGTGCACCGCAAGAATGGTAACAGCATTGGCACCAGCAGGCAGGGGCAGCGTGCTCTGAGGGCTGGCTATTCCTCCTAGGCCTGGAGTACTAGATACCTCGGATGGCATCCGAGTGCCAACCTGGAATGGTAGGGTTCCCTCGACCCTCGAACAGGTCTGTGGTTTTGGCACCTATAAAACACAGCAGCGCTAAAGGACCCTTACTAAACCCTAAACATCACCTAGACTAGTGCCTTAACAAAATGAGAGATCATGCAGCAACGTCCTGAGCAGTCACAGCGCGTTGGATTCGTCTGTTTGCGTCTCATCATAATCTTGGTGCCCTTTCTTAGGGCCAGTACGAAAGTTACGGTGGCTGTTTCTTTCAATTATTCTGATTACTTTACTATGCCACCACTAGTACTTCACTTCCGTGTTGATGACGAAGCATGAAGGGTTCTTAGGTCTTAGGAAGGGGCCCGAATCCCAAGTTCTTGTATAATTCCGAGCCCCATATTCCCAAGTAGTGCCAACATTAATAATATTGATCCCCATGAGGTACAAGAGGTCCCTATTGGGGGGTCCTCCCACTAAACTCCAAACCTTAAACCCTAAAAAGTAGTTTTGATTTTCTTTTCCATTATCTCTCTACAATCCCTATATAACCCTATAGAACCCCTATATGCCCCTAATTTGGGTTACCCACCTGAAGACTCGATCATATACCCTAACCCCCTAAACCTTAAACCCTAAACCCCTAAACCCTAAACCCCTAAACCAAGCCTCTAGAATGTAAGCGTGGCTCTGCAAGGATGACGGCCTTGCAGTCAGTGACCCGTGTGGTCCACACGCCCTCCAGGCCTTCAACGCTGCCCCAGGCGTGGATCTTTTGGGGTTATATAGTTATAATGGAAAAGAAAATGGAAACTACTATAGTATATTGGGGTTATATGGGGATAATGGAAAATAAAATGGAAACTACTATAGTATTTTGGGGTTATTTAGGGATAATGGAAAAGAGAGCAGAAACTACTATTTAGTGTTTAGGGTTTAGGGCTGTGATACAGGGAATTGGGCTCAGAATTAATTATTCGCCAAGTTTATGAGGTTCCTCTTCCGTGGATGCCAGGGAATATGACATCCATCGCCGTCATGCGACTACAAGTCCCTTAATGGTTTCGCATGGGTGCCGTGATCGTTTGGGAAATTGGACCTTTTGCGGGGACCCGTATCGCCGCGCCAATCCTGAATCCAGTTCCGATAAGCCTACTTGGGAAACAGAATCATCACTAGAGATCACTTCTGTAAAGGGGGGGCCTCTGTTTGGGGGGTCCTTGTATAAGGGTTGCTGAGAAGTTGAGCCCTGAGTCAATTCTAGGAGTGGTAAAAGGTTATCTACTTTGTAGATCCTCCCTCTGCCTTCTTAGTTCATGTTAGATAATCTCTGCAGAATCCCTAATAAGGACTCCCAGAATCCCCTCATGATCATTATATATCCCTTGCGGTTTCTAGGTCCCCCCCTATTTTGAGAAACTCCTAATTGATATCAGAACGGTTTTTGGAGCCAGGCGGCTGGCAGTGGAGGCGCCATGGGCAGGGTCCCCACAGGCCACCAGCTGGCAGACGACTCGCATCTAGTGGGTTTCGGGCTTAGGGCTTGGGGTTTAGGGGTTTAGGGTTTAGGGTCCCTTAGATGCTTGTCCACAGTTGCCGCTTCTGGCATCTTACAGTTCCAGATTCAAAAGGGCTCAAAGGGAAGAACTTAAGAGACTACTGCATGTGACCGTTGCAGCAGCGCGTGGATTATGTGATGGATTTTTTGAATTTTTCCTTGTTTTCGGCACTTCATTTCCATAGACCCGAAATAGTAGTTTCCATTTTTCTTTTCCATTATCCCTATATAGCCGTTAAGTGTATACATAGCCCTATAACCTATAACCCCAAATATCTATATGTAAATATATATATTTATATATGTATATATGTATATATATATATTCATAACCCTCAGAATTGCCCTGGGAGTGGGAGGCAGCAGTTTTCAGCGCGTGGCTTCTGCGGGCAGTCCCACGGGCTCCCTGCGTTTGCAGCAGCAACTGGAGCTCAAATGGACGACGGGATGCCCTGAGCCCTAAACCCCTAAACCCCAAGCCATAAGCCCAAAATCCCTAAGCCCTAAACCCTTGACCTAAAATCCCGCAGCCCTAAACCCTTAACCCAAAATCCCGCAGCCCTAAACCCTTTGCCCAAAATCCTTGAGCCCTAAACCCTTAACCCCCAGGCCCTAATCCCCTAAACCCCTAAACCCTAAGTCCTAACCCCTAAACCAAAAACCCTTGTACCTACAACCTACACCCAGGAGAGAGAAGTAGGGAACGCACCCTATGAGCCTAGGCCTGTCGAGCCTCAGCAGCGCCACTTGGGTTGCACAAAGATGCAGAGGCAGACATGATATGAGCCATCATCTAAACTCCTTCAAGGGGATTCTATAGGGAATCACCATAGAGGTTATTGAGGGGGATACTAGAAAATACTATAATCCTTATTATGGGGACCCCCCCCCAAAAGGTACACCTAACTTTGGGAAAGCCCCATGTCATGCTCAATGCCATGGTTTCGACCATCATCAGCACCTTCATTGCTGCCGCTGCCGTTGCTGCCGCTGCCGCTGCTGCTTCTTCTGCTGCTTTTTCTGCTGGTGCTTCTGCTGTTGCTGCTGCAGCTGCCTTTGTGACGCATTATGCACAGCATTCTTGCAACAAGGTCTCGTGGATGTCTCTTGTGGCCATACTGTATTTCTTTTGTTGTTAGCAGAAGCCGGCAATCTTGAGTGATGTAGCAAGGACCCGCCATCTACTACAGTGGCTCGCCAGGTGGCTCGCTAGGAGCTCAGAGACGGAACTAGATGGGTTCTCGAAATCATGGGCCCCTTCTGGGTATGAACTATATTACGGCACCTCATATTGAGGAGTACAAAATAGGACCCTGATCTCGATTTTGGGAACTCCCCAGATGAGATGGACAACTAAAAGTTTGGTTCCTGACTAGAGTGATTAAAGGATAGAGACAATTTCAGACATTGACGAAGGGCTGCGTATTTAGACAGGCTTGTCGAAGTTAGATCAAACGCCCACTGTTCTGCATGTGTTTGCACTTAGAATGGCGCAAATTTTGGTTGGATGCCTGAGAAGAAATCGTCAAGATCATGCCTTATGAAGGCTCGTTGACAAGAACCCCACACATGACGTGGTAATCGGCTCCTGCTTTTGAGGCCCTAAACCCCAAACCCTAAACCAAAAACCTCAAACCCGAAACCCTAGACTCTAGACTCCAAAACTAAAAGGTTGAAACGAGAGGCCCCAAGTATGGGCCCTTAACCCTGGGATCCTTATATACCTACTACATACCCTATATGTATTAGAATCCCCCTAAAAGGCCTAAGGGCCCATATTGGGGGCCAACACTTCTTGTCCCTAAACCCTAAACCGGAAGCCCCGAGGCTGAGCAGAGATTTCTCGGGCGCGCTCCCGCAGCCTCCGGGGAGCCGGTCGAACTCCAACTCGCTGCTGCCCAGCTCATGACACTTAGGGTTTAGGGTTTAGGGTTTAGGGGTAGGGTTTAGGGGTTAGGGTTTAGGGTTTTAGGGTTTAGGGTTAAGGGGCTTATATACGGGACTCTATAGGGGAGTACAAGAGGTTTATGAAGGGGGATACTAGGAATCTAGACTATAGCTCACGTTATGGATACGTCATAAGTAATTTGGTTTCCTTATTATTACGTATAGTAGCTTTAAAATCAAAACTTGCCGAAGTATGCCTTTAAAGGTCCTTCTAATCCTGATTACTTTTCTCTCTCTCTTGGCCCTCAAAGAGAAGAGACCTTAAACCCTTCAACTAGCCATCATCTGTCTGGGTTGCTGTTAAGGAACTTTTGAAAAATGTACGCAGAGCCTAGAACACCGAGTCTCTCGGAATTTGAGTTTGAAAGCCCTAAGCCCGAACCCCTAAGCCCCAAACCAATAACTAGAGACATGAAGAAGCTGGAGAAGTAACGAGACCCCTTCCCTCCTGCCATTGGTTGTGTGGCATCTTGTGAGCTAGGGATTATGTAGGGGGTCACATAGCGGATCTTTAGAGGGGGAATTCTAGGAGTCAGTTAAGATTGTAGCTCTCGTAGTTTGTTCTCTGTTTCTCGGATGCATTCAGCCCTCGTGCTGCCTCTGTCCTCCCATCAAACAAGGGACCCAGCATGCAGGTGATTAAGGCCCAGAATGCTTTGCATCAGCATTGGCAGCATGCCTATTTCTACAGGTCTGGCTCGCTTATTCATTCCTGCGAATGCTACGGCTCCGTAGAATCACTCAAGCAATGGCACCAAGAGGAAAACCGAACATGCCATTGCGCCCTACATGGCCGCTGTGTGAATGAGATACCTACACCCCCCAGAAAGGGAACCCTGAAGATGGAGACCTGGCAGTTTCCGTGCGGGCACCCGACGTAGACCCCAGAATGCTACAATCCTCACTATACGAACTGGCAGAAAGGTACCACTAATCTTGGGAAACCGTATACATCCTCATATTACCCTATACATTCCTAAATGACTCGTATATGTCCCTGTGTAAGCGGTACCCCCTCTTCCCAAAACCCTAAACCCCAAATAGTAATTTATATTTTCTTTGCCATTACACCTATATAATCCTTATATAGCCCCTATATAACAACCCTTATATTCACCTATATAACCCTATACTTATATAACCCTGTACAACACACGCCTATAGAACCGCTATATGCAGTAGATTAAACCCTATATAACCCTATATGCTCCCTCCACCCCTTTCCGATCCTTTCAAGGCCAATCAGCCATCAGGTTGCGGCCTCGGGTAGTAGGTAAATATTCTTCTATTGGGTATACCTGAACCTACCAAAACCTACTTTTTCGAAGGTTTCCTATAAGATCTATACTAGGGTATAGGACCCTTCAAAAAGTAGGTTTTGGTAGGTCAAGGCATGTTTAGAGTTAAGGGTTACTAGGTTTGGGGTTTATGGTTTAGGGATTTAGGGTTCAGGGTTAAGTTAATAGCGCCTTAATAAGGGTTTAGGTCAGGGTTTTGAGGTTTAGGGCATTTTTGGGCTTAGGGGTTTAGTGCTTAGGGTTGGCATATATCATATACCATATATTCGGGGATGTCTGGCGATATATGGGGCTAAAGCAGTTTTTTCATAGCTAGATTTATTTTCAAATAGTATAACAACTATTTTATCAATTATTTATATTATTTGTATTTATATTATGTGCTATATTTTTACTAATCTAAATCTATATTTCTTACGACTGTAACAGTCATACCAGCTTTTAAAGCATTTATTAAACCAAGAACGCCATCTTCAAAAACATGACATTCTTGATCTTTTACCTTATATTTTTCAGCTAATGCGGTAAAAGCTTTAGGAGTATCCTTACTTGGATGATTATCATCAGCGGTAATAATTTCATCAAATAAATCTGTAAGCTCTAAAGTATCTAAAGACTTGTAAACATTATCTTTTTTGCCCCCAGATATTGGGACTATCTAGGGTTTGCATAGGGATGTTACCCCAACTATGGAGCACCAAACGGAGAATCAAACGTAAAATGACATGGAAACTTGGGTTCTATAAGGGTTGAAGCAGGGTTATCGTCCGCCTATAGGGTGCAGGGGTGTATGTCCTCCTAAGCCCTAAGCCGCTTAGAGGAACTCGGGTGCTGATAAGCCCGTGAGTTCGCGCTACAACGGTATGTGGGATTCTTGTCCAGTTTGGTAGTTTCTACCAAGGACCAGGATTTAGGGTTAAGGGTTTAGAAGTTATACAAATTGCATAGGGTTCAGGTCCGGAGTTTTGACCGGGTTTTGAGCGAATAATGTGCGGGTCTCCGTGTTAACTTTTGCCCTACACAAATTTCACTTCAATACCTAGGCTTGAGGGTTTAGAGTCCAGGGTTTAGGATTTAGGGTTTGAAAAAGTATTGTGGGAGCCCTGCTATTTCTCAGGTATGTTGCTGGGACCGTGATGTTAAGGAATACTGGGACCTTGGGCGTTTACACGTCCAACCCTTTCCTCCGGCTTGAAGGTAAGACCGCCACGGCAACTAAAATCCCAAACCCTAAACCCTAAACCCTAAATTCAAAAAACCTTGCCATGACACCCCAGGCCCCAAGCCCTGGCGTAATAAGCTTCTGATGTTAATCCGATCCTTAACTACCCATACTTTTGCGGGGAGCTAAGGAGCTAGGGATAGTCTATATCAATATAATAAGGGGAGCGAAAGAGCCCAGGAATCTCCAAAACCACAGGGGAGTTCAAGGTATATAGCTTGAGATGAGTCATAAGTCATGGGCAATAGGTCATGTAGTCGCTCTTCGCAGATCTTGGCTTTTAAATTGCACCCGGCTACTGTACAGCAGTATGCACAACCACCAAGAGATCTTGCCTTACTTTGGGGATCAAGAGGTTCTTAAGTAGGTTAAGAGTAGGGATAAATGGTGTTGTTGTTTGGCTTGCAGGGGTTTTATAAGCATATCTGCTAAGTCCCCTGATCCCCCAAGTAGACTATACTTAAAAAAAGGATTGGGCCCCGAGCCTCTATGAAAACCCCCCCCCCACCCCTAAATACCAGACATACCCGTTATAGTACGTTTTACGAGTTTTGGAATATTTGAAACTTGGGTGTGGGCGGGTGCTGGCAGTGGGGGGAGGGGATACATTATGTCATTTTGTAGGCTTCTCCAATCAAGATACCCTGGGCCGTATACCCAAGTACCCGAATATCCTAATTCCCTAACACCCTAATATCCTAAACCCTATACCCTAAATCCTAAACTCTAAACCCTACGATTCGGGGCAGGCCTCGGTGCAATCTCGAGTGGCCTACCCAGTGCAGGCAGGGAACAGTTTAATGAAGACCCCGGAGGGTATCAGGGCATTGGGCTTTAGGGTTTAGGGAACCAGGGTTTTTTGTGTTTAGGGGATTAGGATATTAGGCTTTAGGGTTCAGGGAATTAGGGAATTAGGGTTTAGGGTATTAGGCTTTAGGGTATCAGGGCTTAGAGGATTAGGGACCAGGGTTTAGGGTATTAGGGTGTTAGGATTTATGGGACTAGGGTATTAGGCTTTAGGATTCAGGGGCTTTAGGATTCAGGGTATTAGGCTACTTGGGTTTAGGGTATTAGGGTATTAGAGTTTAGGGTAGTAGGCTTTGGGGTCTGCTGTTAAGGAACTGGAAATTACAATACAATGGGTACATCGCAAATAGTAGGGCTTCCGGGTTGTAGTAACTTAACTTAAGTTCCATAGGGATTATATAGGGATCCGAATATCAAAGTCGGTAAGAGGCAGGGGTTTATGAATCAAGGGTCTACAGTACCGAAAAGGACTCAAAGCCTTGCTTTGAGCGTAGGCCGGATCCGGATCAAATCCATCGCTGCCTCCGACAATTCACTACCTTCAGGCTGCTCCGTGCCTGGGCTCACTTGTGTCAAACTTGCTGGGTAGGCCGCTGGGATATTTAATATTTTCCCTAATGGCTTTAATAGGGGACCCTAGATATTCATGTTTTTCAAAGGGTTTTAGGGGCCAACCCAGCTTGCTATGGGTTTCAACTGCATGACGCCGAGATTGATTACGGCGTGAACTTTGCACCTCCCTGCCTCTCTGCGACCATGCAAAACCCTAAACCTTAAAGTTTGGGTTTAGGGTTTAGGGTTTTTTTCTTTCCAGAAGCTCTTATCTGGAGGTAACATGAAGCAACTGTCAGTGTAATTGTTGCAACGTTCCATAAACCCTCAACCCTAGTTTCCATTTTCCATTTGATTCTCTATTACTGGGGCAAGATGTATCCCTATGTATGTATATAACCTAAAGAATCCTGTATAGAATCCTTGCAGCTGTATATAAACCTGTATAATCTCAATATGCCAGTGCACGCTTTCCTGTGTTGGGAGCCAAGGCGAGGAAGCTAGCAGCTGCGAGTGGCGGCTCTGTCGTAGTGGCCTTCAAAAGCGTATGGGGTTATTTCGGGCCATACGGGGATTCCATAGGGGCTGTTCTAGGGACATTACTCCACTGATGGAGAATCAGATGGAAAACCAAATAGAAAGTATGGGGCCTGGGCCCAGCAGGCAACAGTTTGAACACCTCTGAAAAGTCTTGGGACCTTTTAGGAGAGTTTGCCTGGACCATGGCATTGCATGAGCCAATGAATCATCATTTCGCGTGCGTCTAGCTCGCGCAACTTAGCCTGCTGCTGTGCAAAGTGCAACGATGACGCAACATTGCCGCAACATCGCACGCAGGTGATTCAACATTTGATGTGGAAAGTGCAGACCTTGCAAAGTGGCAGTTATAGCAAGATGTTTCAGGGAGTGGACGCTCTTCGCAAAGCCTTTGAGCTGTACAGCCTCTGTGCAAGCTGTGCAGCAAAACAAGCTGCATGGCAAAGGTTTGTGAAAAAGCATAGTGCCGGGACAATTAGACCTAGACCTCAGCGGAAGCAGGTCGAGGTCCCGAGGCTCCGGCAACGATAAGCGCAAGTGACCTGTCCAGAGGGATGGACGTGTGTCCCGCGGCAAGGAGTCATTGAAAGGGATACTAAGGATTTTGGTTGTATTATGAAAGTTTTGCTCTTCAGGCACAGTAGCTAGCTGATTTGTTAGATTTGTTGTGACATCAGAGGCTCCCTACCGCCATTTGCATGGTGTGCTACATCGGCCCATGGAATTCGCGACTGCCTGTTCCCTCAGGCCCAGCCTAGTCTCCCGCCATTGAAAGCAGCGTCGCGCAAAAGACGTGTTCATGTGCCCATGCTTCAGTGCTGCAGCTTTCCTAGTTTTCTTCCTAATGTAGACCCATGACTAATAAACCCCCTCCTTCTAAGGGCCTTAATATTAGGATCCCTATTATAGTCCCTATTAAGGGGAGGGGATTTATTAGTCAGGGGTCTGGGTTAGAGGTTACATTTCGCAGTCTTTCACATTGAGGTGGCTGCACAAGGCAAACCTAAGCCTGCATGACGCCCAGAATTTGGTTCAGAATTTGGCAAAGACCAAATGGACTGCAAAGAAAGGATGTACCTCGCTTTCCGACGGCATGTCGCAGGCGCTGCGGTGCTTGTGCTGTCTAAACGGACTCTAATAATGGGAATATACTTGCCACGACCCTTTTCTTGCATTGACCTTCCTACTGACTATATTATACTTATTACACGATATTATACCATATTCTACTATCCTATATTCTCGGGGTTCCCTGCTTGGGGTCCAATTTCAGGCCTTCTCCTGACCGGCGCTGTGGGCCGTACATGCCAATGGATGCAAACCTTAGTTCGTTTACCGTATAAGGACATGTAGGGATAGCATTGGGGTTATATAGGAGTTATGTAGGGATAATGGAAAATAAAATGAAAGCTATAGGGCTTATATAGGGATTTTTTAGGGTTTAGGAGACGGGCTCAAACAAATGAAACATGTGAAAACAATTAATTACAGAGGTAGGGGGTTCCATACGAGTAATGGAAAAGACAATGCAAACTACTATTGTATATTGGAGTTATATAGGAACAACACTTAACAGGCATCAACTAAGAACTAAATAGGTGTCACACACACACATTTCCCTCTTAATCGCACCAACTACAGTATTGGCACCCACCGCTAGCTAGAAAGGAAGAAGTACAGAAAGGCAGAAAAATGACGAAGACAAAGGCGCTAAGTCAGAAATGACAGAAAATCTTAAAACAAGATTGCAAGCAAGAATCGCAGAACTAAAGGTGGAAAAGTCATTTGAGCGTGCTGTTTGCAAATGGGCGTTTGTTACGCGAACCCCACGTAACGTGCTTCCAGCTTTTGAGATAGCCAGATACAGTAGAAGTCACACAATTTCCAGGTGTTCACGCTCTCCAAACGTGTTTTGAAGTGTTTTGCAGCTTTCTGAAAGCTGCAACTGCATTCGTTTGCAGTATTGTTGCCCTCCCAAGATCTTCCTGGGGTTATATGGGGATTATAGAGGGGATAAAGGAACAGAAAATGCAAACTACTGTATACTATATTATAATTGCTTTAGCAGCTCCGACAGCGTCGTCCGATCATTGTGCAAATGTGACAGGATGATCTGACCTCTATGCTTGCACATGAGGGGGCTGCATATGTGTCAATGCTAACATTTGCAGTGTTTGGCAGCTTGTGATGACCTGTAGTGCTCTTATTTGCATGTGCTGTGGTCTCAGAACCGTTCCAAATTCTGCAACTTGCAGTAGTTGCAGACTCGGACGACCTTCAAGCAATGCAATTTTGCAGATTGGCACGCTGTGGAAACTAGTTTGTTTCTGACAGGGTTTTACCTTTTTAGATTAGTTTGTATCATCGCTTGACTTTCAAACAGAGTAACTCACAGTATTGCACCCTCGAGAGAGTTGAATTGTTGTGTGTATTTATTGTTCGATCTACATTCTTGCTTTTGCATGCAGATTTCCTTCTTATGATTGTTGGAGCATGCATTTCCGCCCTGAAGCGGCTGGAAAACTGCTTGCGCTCGACAACTGTTTGCCCCATGAAGCGTTTGTGCCCTGAGCCTGCAGTTTCCATCGTGTTCGCGACTTGCTGGCGCCATGTCCACGGACTCGTCAATTCGCCGTGGCCCCAAGCTTTCAAGCCATTTGGGTCCTCCAAAGCCGAGCTGCCCGCGCTTGTGTAGCTTGACTTTCAGGTATACAAAGACGGAGTCGTTGATGGGCTCGGACTTCTTCAGCCACTTCGATTTCTACACGGGCCCCGACCCGACGCACGGCACAGCATGGGGCTCAGTCTTACATTGCGTTTCTAGTCTATCCGTAGCGAAGATATTACATTGCATCACGTCACACCACTTGCATTTCACTTCCAAATTAAGGCTGCATAGTAATGTAGGGCGATAACACCGATTGCAGTTTGGCGCAATTATTGCCGCTGGCAACAGCAGCCTACATGAGGTGCAGTTTATTGACGAGAACACGGCCTGGAATGACAAACTCATTTCCGTCTCCGGGGTTGCTTGAATGCAACAGCTGCGCAATGGCTATGGAGTTGTTCACACTGTAGTGGCATGCTGGTATGCCTAAACATGCCCTCTGCAACCGCTATGTGTGCACGATGACGGAGTATTTGTTTTCAATTCTTCAGGTATCAAAGACTTGCCAAGACAAGGGCCAGAGACAGGTTTTGGATTGCACTCAGGGCTTGTCTGGCACATGGTTTAGTCAAGGGGTTTAGGGTCTGGCATGTTGGGGAATCATATGAGTCTGTGAAAAGCCCCGAGCATGACTCTCATGCACGAGCAGCCCAGACACGCGTCGTCATGCGATCCGACAACACCACTGTGGTGCCTAAAGGCGAGGGCAGAAAAGCCTTGAGGATCGAATCCAAGCAAAGCATCTTGGCATTTCTGGTTATGGTATACCAACGGTGAGTGGAGAGTGTGGTCTTAATGTGCACTTGAATTGTAATCTGGTCCAGCTTGCTTAGTGGTTTAGGGTTTAGACAGCTGGACTGATTTCAGGGTTGGATTGCTGTTTACTGGGATTCCCCAAATGGGCCCCCTAGTCTTCAGAAATCCTGAAGTCCACAAAGGATACAACAGCGGCCTTTTTGTCTTGCAGATGGACCATGTGCCGACTGCTTGTACCTCCTCTCGACTTAGAAATTATTTTGCAGTTTTTATTGTAGTATAAGCCCACGAATTTTATTTCTACTGACCTCAACTGCCCTAAGCCGCAAACCCTCAACTTACAGGAACCCTAAACCCTAAACCCCAAACCCTCAACTCATAGGATTATAGGTCTATGGGGGATTGCAGGTGGTGCTTGGCCGGCCTTCTGGATGTTCGGAGTCACTTGGCAGCAGCTTTCTGCTGGGAATCTGGGAGCACGGGGATGATAGGGATTTTGAGGGGGGAGGGTTGAGGGTAGGGATGTACAAGGGGCATATTGGGATATATAGGGATATTTGTACTGCCCCTATTGTGGAGAATCAAATGGCAAAGGTAATGGAACATGAAATGGAAACTGCTACGGTATTTAGGGTTTAGGGTGAAGTTTGGGAGACGAGTACCATCTGTTCATCCTTCAGAGCCCTTGTTGCTTGCAAGGCGAGAGTTATATGCCACCCAGTGCCAAGCAATCGAAACCATAATTGCAGAGGGGTTGACTCCACGGTATCCAGTCATAAGAAGTTCAAGACCTAGGAAACCTGTGAGAGTTTTTTCAAAACAGTTGCTATGTAGTCCTCAATAAGGATCCCCATCACCCGCGCTTGGGGTCCCCAGGGCCAGGGGCTGCGCATGGCCGCGCGCTGTTGAGAAAGTCCCGTGTCAAATCATTAGGCTTCGGCTCCACTTTTTCAGCACGCAGGATGATGCGCAACATGCGTGGCCTCGATGGGGCGAATTCGACATCTGGGAGACCATCCACATGCTGAACTATGCATCCCAGCATGAAGATCGATGCGGTAATCTGGGTTGCTGTTAAGGAACTTGGCATCCAAAGCCTTGTGCTGGCGCGGAACATGCGGAACTTAACTTAAGTTACCATAATGGGTATATATAGTAATGAATAGGGTTTCCCATTATAGCAACTTAAATTAACTTCCTTAACAGCAACCCAGTAATTTGTATTCTGTATAGAAGTGGAAGGCTGCTCGTCACACACGTCCTATTTCTTGGGTAGGAGGTCCTAGGATTTGGGGGAGTGTTTTTTTGTCTGGATCTCCTTCTCCCCATCCTTCAAAGTTTGCAACAGCTTACTGGGGCTCGTAGGGACTAGAGAAATACGCCATGTAAGGGTTATATACAATGATTCAATTCCCGTCTTCCCTACTAAGAACCAGTAAGACAAAGAGTGCTGAGGCAACCACGACCCTCCACACGAGGGAAAATTGCGATCAGTGTATGCCTCAGCCCAGAGCACCCTGCAAGCTTGATTCAGAGGTTAAGGGTTTGGGAGATGTAGGGGTTATACGGAGATAGGGATATACTACCCCAATTGTGCAGAATCACATGGAAAAGAAAAGTGGACAAGAACATGGAAATTGCTACATTATTTACATGCAAGCTATCACAAGCCGTCACTGCTGCTGCTGCTGTCTTGCGCAACATTGGACCCCTTCCAAGTCTGCTACAAATGATGTTGCATGCTCGACGCAGGCGAGCCGTCAATGAAGGCATCGATTTTCAAGGTCAAGGATGGGCTTTCGGCACTGAGCAGAACAAGGCCAAGAATTGCTGGGCTGCAAGGCTGCAGAGAGAGATTAAGAAGCTACAAAAGGATGCTTAGCTGAGCAGCCGTGCCTGACTGTGGGCCTTACTGTAGGAAAGCAGTTCGTTTGTAGCTTGGGCCCATCCAGAAAACATCAGTGCTTCCTCGAGCTCTGCCTATTGGCAGGCAAAGGGGTGCTTGACACATGAACTCGCACATGGCCATGTTCTTTTCGTGGGGGGTGTGGTTCGGTGTACGAAAGAGTTGGCTGCCGTATGCCTACATGGTACTGTTTTCGTGCAAGTCTTCCTGCGTCTGAGTTGACTTGTCCCTAAGGTCCACGCAGATGCAGAGTATGACAATCAGGGATGTGGACAGAAGCTCCAAGATGGATCTGCAGGTCCAAAGTTCAACACGCAGGGAGGCAGGAAGATATGGCATTTCTTCATGGCTTCTTGTTTTCTGTGAGCCAAGAATGAAGCATTCCAGCTGCAGGTTTTGATCCCTGAGCCCTAAGCACTGCACCCTTGCAGTGGTTTGGATGGGTCCAGCAGGTGGCACCTTCATCGCTGAATGGGATCCCGTGGTGGCTTGGATGCACTTTGCAAGGCCTTGCGGTCAGGGTTTAGGCTTGGGGCTACAGTTCTACAGGTGTGGCATTTTCTTACCGTAGATCAAAGCCCCAAGGTGAACAAGCGCCTTCGCACTTGGTTCTTCCCGGTGGGCCAGGACGTTGCCAACCCATGCCGCGCTATCCAGGTCTATAATCATGATAATATCCCAGAGTGTAGCAAGACCCCCCCACCTGTTAAAGTGGTATAATAGGAATATTAAAGGGGCCGAATATAATTACCAGAATCTACTATGGGGTGGGGGGTCCATCTAACACATCGTCACTACAGTCTCTCAATGTCTCTCAACAAATTATGTATAGATTAAATCTAGCGCTTCGTAATAACTACCTCCGAGGAACCCACCCCTGATCATAACCCCCTGGTGGCTGCATCTTAAAAGGCTGCGAGGTGGAATTGGTGCCAACTGAGCCGCATTTTCTTTGGAGCATTACAGTTCCCAATATTGAGTAAGATTATATCTTCCTATTTGGTATGGTACTTTGCAAGAGGAATATAACCTTTCTGGGATGAATCATCAAAAGCACTACTCGAATGGGAGTTTCTCGCAACAATCTCTTGTATGAAATTGGAGGTGACGGCCCACAAACATCTCCTTATCCTGTGTGTGGTAGTTGATCAAACTTCCTGTCCCAAAATGGCCATTATGGAGAACAATTTCCTTGATATCTCCCTGATAATTAGACCGGAACCCCAAGTATTGTCGCCAAGGACCTTTAAGATCAAACCACACATATACCAAGATGTTGCAAAGCCACTGTATGCTTTGAAGTTCCCGTATGGTTTTTCCATAGACAGTAGAGCGTCCCCAACACAGACACCAAAACGTTGTAATCCTCATTTTTCGGAGGGACAGCTAAATTTTGGGAAGAACCCCCCCACATCTACCCTTAAACCCTAGACCCCAAGCCTTAAACCCTCAAAGGAGCCGGAGCTCGGCGACAACCCGAACCCAGATCTCTTCGGCATGCCAAACTCCTTCTTCACGCTGCACGAGAAGTGGCCGAAAGCCCAGCAGAATCTGTCAAGCTACCCCTTGCACTTGCTGCCTCTCTCTCCTACCGTGGATGGAGAAAATCTTGCAGCACCTTGCATAGTTACGCTGTACCTAGGAACGTCCGGTATATTGGGTCCGGTGGGCGGTGTAAGGTTTCCTCCACATGCTGTAGGTCTTGCATTTCCTAAGCTTAAGCAGGTTTGCTTGTGCTGAAGGTGCACTGCTGGTCACTTCCACAACATGCGGATGGCAGCCTGGCTGGCATATGTTTGAGCAGGAAAAGGAGTTAACCTTCACCGATAGAACGCATCTTATCGTTGTTATATGGCAACTTCTGTCTGACAGTACGAATTGTGCCGCAAGTGCTTGTTGCAGAGGAAACAACATGCCTCTCTGAGGTGTTCGACGTCACCTTTTGCGGCAACCTGTCTGCCTGCATGGGGTTGCCATGGCCAAGATACCCTCAAAGGATGCAGCCCATCTTGCTGATGGGCGTGGGCCCGCACACATGATCTGCAGAGGGCAGCATTTCGCAGAGGGCAGCATTTCTTGAGCGTAGTCAGCCGAAGAACGTTTGAGCGGCTGAGGTGACTATGCCGGCGGCACCTTCAAATCGAACTGCCCTGAAGTTCAGATGACCTGCGAGGAGTATGTTCGGTCCAAGCCAAGCGCGTTTGGCAACTGTTCTGCGTTATTGGCCGTGCCGTCACTTGAGGTGTTACATTGTATGACATAAATTTGCTCTGCCCTGCCGCCGGTGTTTCTGTCTCAAGGCGAGACTTTCTGGAGCATCCGGCGACTGGCTGCATGGTCGCATTAAGCTTTCATCTGACTTGCCAAGGACAGGAGAAAGGCCACAGGGACCCCGAGCCTCCCCATAAATCTGCTTTAGGCGTGTTCGAGAGGTCCTTGTGTTCCTGAAGATAGGGCGAGGGTGCCAAGCGAAGCGCGTTTTGAATGTGTTGGTTGTCTTGTTCGCAATAGTGCCCCTGAGAAGTACAGCGCGTTCGCTTCTGTAGTAGACACCTGTTCCCGACCGAGGATGTCTACCAGAGTGCAGCAGTCTCGCACTCAGAACCTGCCAAGTTGCTCGTCATTGCTGAGACGTGGTGCTGTTATGGCAAGCCTGAGCATGTTGAATCCACATGCCGGGTGCGTGCTCCTATCTAGAACCAGGATGCCCTCCATCCTAAACCTAAGCCCTAAAGCCCAGTCAATGCGCTGGAGCCATCCCGTTCAGACTGACTTTGCCGCGCCTGCTGAGCGATGCGCGTGTCTAAACCCCTAAATCCCAAACCATTAACCCTAGTTCAGGCAAACCCTACAATATTGCCGTTTGCCTCGCCGCTCCTCCCCATGCCCGCCTCCCTCTGTCCTACGTCCTCGCCCGCCGGATCCTTGCTCATCCTACTTTGAGGTCCATGGAACTTAATAATAGCCACTCGCAACCAGGCTGCTTATAACAATTTATGATCCCCCTAGTTGGACTTATACAGCTTAGCCCAGGTATAGGGTTCTAGCCTCAGATAGCCCCAGTTTTAAGTCGTCCCGAAGTCCCATGAACCTGAACCCCAAACACACACATACACACTCTCTCTCTCTATCTCTCTATCTCTCTACCCCTAGAAGAGCTCTTTCCTTATAGACACCTAAACGGGAACCAATACTAATTACTAAGTCCCAGGACCCCTAAACCACCAAACCTTGCAGTAAACCCTACACTTAAAAATGTGGGTGTGTGTGTATATGTATAGAAATATATTATATGAACAATACATATCCACGTCACCCTTTTCAAGGGGCCCATGTCTAAATACTAAGTCCCATCAACCTCCAGGTCATGAACCTCCCCTAATATATATTGGTAGCATGATGGGAAGTGTAAGCCCGAACCCTTCAAGCCTAATCCCCAAACCTTAAACGGGAAACCCCAAACCCTAAACTCCTAAACCCCACACCCCAGTCCCTAAATTGGAAACCCTAAACCCCCCCCTCTCCCCCTCCCCCCCCAAAACAAACACTGAACCCTAAACCCTGAACCTTAAACCCTAGAACCTTAAACGCTAACCCTAAACCCTAACCCTAACCCTACACCTTAAGCAATAACCCTAAACCCTTTATTAAGTGGATGGGATGGGCCCATGGTGAGGTGGAGGCCTTGGACTACGCTCTGGAGCACCCGAGCCCACCCACCTGGCAGCTGGGGCGGCAAAGGGGGCTCTTAAGGATTTTGGCTTAGGGATTTAGGGATTAGGGTTCAGGGCTTAGGATTTTTAGGGTTTAGGGTGTAGAGTTTAGGGTTTAGAGTTAGGGCTTCGAATTCAGGATTATTCGCCACGTGGTTTAGGGTTTAGAGTGGCCTTGGGCAACTACAACCCTAACAAACTAAGGCATTGATCGTTGACATGCTAGTTTCCCAAAATAGGGGGACCTCAATATAGACCCTAATATACTATAATCCTTATTATAGGGACCCCCCAAAAAAGGTACGCCTAATTTTGGGAAACCACCACATGTTATCTGTCTAACAGTTTGCAAGGTTTGGAGTACTGGCTGCGATGCTTGTGGCAGCTTTGCTGGGCGTGGTCTTATATTACTACTGCAGCCAGCAACGCATGGTCGCGATCGGGCAGGCTGCGTGGATGCACTTGATTGACGGGGGCTAAACCCTAAACCCTAAAACCTTAAACCCTAAACCCTAAACCGCGTGGGTCTGATAAAGGCTGCCAAGTTTTTGCCGGTGAAGCTTTGGGGTGCCCAAGTATTCCAAGAGGCTGCAAGAAACGCCCCATAAAGGTGCTCCTAATTTGGGAAACCCAAATGCCTATCAACCAATCTATAGTCGCAGTTTGCCATTTCTTTTTTCGATGTTCGTTTCGATCTGATTCTCAACTATTGGATAATCTATCCTTAAGCCCCAATCCCGAAATTGGCTTTCCATAATCCCCATTCAAACCTTATATAACTGTATAGCTCTATAGAACCTTATGTTAACCTCTGTTGGGGTGTGTGTGTGTGTGTGTGTGTATGTATATATATGTATATATATTTCCCTAGACCCTAAGCCGGAGACCCTTAACCATATTCCTTCAGACATCCACCGATGTGGCTCAGGCCCTCACCGCGCCCGTGAAAAGTGACGGCAAGCTCCAGCTGCCCTTGCAGGCAGTGACTGCTGCCTGGGTTTAGGGTTTGGGATTTAGGGTAAGGATATCAGTAGCTTTGTCCTTTTAAAGGGGCTGCCATAGGGGTCATATCGGGGTATATAGGGATGTAAAGGGTTTAGGGTTAAGGGCTATAGAACCCCAATAACGGAGAATCACATGGAAAAGGACAGGCAAAATCAAATGCAAACTGGGATTGCTTAGGTTGTATTTGGGCCAGTTTGGGGGCAGGCTTTTGAGCAAGTGTCAGGCATTGCTCTTCTAGATACGCCAAGGAAGACCTACGCATGGGTTGTTATCAAAATTATTGTGGTTATAGATTACATTACGTCACCTAATATGTAGGGGCACCAAAAATGGAACCCTAATTTTTGGGTCCACATGCTCAGAGCTTTAGCCTCATCTTGTTTTGTGCCATTGCTACTTTATATCTTGCTTCCGTCATATCCATCGCGAAAGCTCGCCTGGCAAGCTTTGCCTTTTTGGAGGCCACGAAGCCGGCTGCAGGAGGGCTGGTTACAAGCACCTCGGCATCACCACTGGGGGGTCAGAAGCGCATGCTTTCCTGGGTAGGCCCCTGGGCTATTTAATATATTCCCTAATGGCTTTAATAAGGGACCCAATACATTAATATTTTCCAAAAGGTTTTAGGGGCCAACCCAGCTTCTTCCTATTGGTGCGCTGTTCGCAAAGTTGAGTATGTAAACAGTGTTCTCTGGCCTGTGCTCAAGCATTCCTTGCTTTGCTGCAAAGCCGATTTTTGTGCACCCTGAAATCAGCTTTCTGCCGGTATGTTGGAGACTGCAAAGCGGATGCTAGCCAAAACCAATGACCACAGACACCATGCAGGCCCGAGCTCCCGAAGAGTAGCTTGGCAAAGCCTAGCTCTTTGGTTAGGGGTTTGGGGTTCAGGATTTAGGGGGATATGGGGAGTCTATAGGAGCTCTATAGGGATAAGGTTTTTTTTTGCTGTCTGGGGTCTTCCCGTGGAGTCTGGGTATGGTATGTGTGATGGAGTGATGGAAAGTTGCTAAGTGGGCCTGATCTGAACCACTGTCTAAAGTCCTTACGGGGGGAGTTATATAGGGGACTACTATAGAGTTGTATATTCTACACTGCTTACAGGGGGTTATGTAGGGGAGTGTTGTAGGATTTTTAAGGGGGATACTAGGAGTTTAGACTACGTACAGCTTATCTGATTGTGGTACTACAGCAGTCATGATGTTAGACTCAGATTTGAGGGTGCCGCATTTGGGGAGTCATGAGGTTAGACTCGGTTAGACAAAGCCTAAACCCTAAATCCCTAAACGCTGAACCCCTAACACTCAACCCTAAACCCTGAACCCAGGATATACTCAGATTCGAAGGGTGTGATTGCTACTGACTGGTGAGTTCTGGTTCTGCTTGCAGCGGTGGTCCTGATGAAAGGATTCGTGCGCAACACCTGACCCTAAACCTCTAAACCTTTAGACTCCTAAACCGTTACTAGTCTTAACCATGATTCTCAGTAGTATTGCGATTATTTCGAATATCATGCTTATTATTAGTACTCCTAAGCCCTAGCATCTCAGGAAGTGTTTATTGCAACCAGTCCCACTGGTGGCCCGGAAGTGGAGCCTGCGCCACAAGGCCTGGAGTCAGAGGGACAAGAAGGAGAGGAGGGAGGAGGAGTCATAAGGGTTTAGGGTTTAGGAGTCATAAGGGTTGTAGAGGGTTACATCAGAGTTATAAGATGGGTAATATAGGGTTAGACAAGGGTAGCGTAAGCGTCATATAGGGCTTATAGAAGGGCAGTTATAGGGTATGAGGGAGGACACTACTGAAGGCAGATCGCTGATTCTGTGATTGCAAGGCTTGTCCTGGCGTCGCTTGTGGCTGATGTTCCGCACCTAGCCAAAGGGTGTGTCGGGCGCTCCTACTGCGTGCATATGTGCAGAAGCTGGAATGGAGGGGGCTTGCTTCAATCTATGAACTCTGCAAGAGTCAACAACATTCAAAAGCGACATGCGGGCATGTGAGTTGCTGGCCTCTCCGTCTAGTGCATTCTGAGGTTCTGCTGCACTAGCGACACTCCCAACCAGGCAAGCAGCAACTTGTGAGGGAATGCAGGAATATAACCTCTATAGAATGCCTATTTAGAATATACCCTTCTTCCATACCAAACACAAAACCCTACTATCCCTTATTCCCGCCGCTTTTCAGTTTGGAAATGATAATCCTTGAGCACTAACAATAGTAACGAAATGGTATTACTAATACTCGTAGCTTTGTTATTAGTACAAAGAATAGTGATGACTTGTATTTTATGGTCATGGCAATGGTATTGCTCATTAATGCAGCAATCGTCTAAACTTTGAGATAATGCGTAAAATGTTGCTAGGAGTTGTCAAAGGTCCGGAAGCTGACGGGACCTCCTAAAACCGTTAGAGCACGTTATTCACGCTAGTGCAGGTACTTTTTGGTCGATGCCAAGAAAAGTAAAGCGATGAACCAAGTGATACTCCTGAGCTGATGCGGAAATGCTTTGTCCCATGAGTGATGCAGCCGCAAAAAAAAGCGAAAACAAGAACAACAAAATGTTTGAACGCCTCAGAACCATTCACCAGTCTTCCTGACACGGTCCATGGTGTCCCTCCCCAACGTATCCGAACCGGACGTATTTCTTGCAAAACCATGTCACAGTAGCTTCGGCATGGAAGTAAAGCATGGGTGCAATAACCCCAAGCGCAACGCTGAACACTGCCATGAAAGCGTGAATGCGAACCCCGATGGTACTGGCTTATACAACGAGGTTTAACAAAGGTTCAGATGAGCTATAGTCCAAACTCCTAGTATCCCCCTTAGTAACTCATACAGTGGCCCCTATACAATCCCCTATAAAACCCTCCCCGCTAATGAGTTTAGACCATAGCTCACATGACAGGCCTCAATGCAATGAAGTGGCCCCGTCATGCCTCGACAGTTTGCCAGAATAAATTCGTTTGAAGATGTAGTCCCCCTTAAGTAGATAGAATATGGCTTTGGGTAAATTATAATAAGATACTCATATACCCCATATTCTATCTACTTAAGGGGGATTATACCCTAAACCCTAAACAGTAGTTTGTATTTTCTTTTCCATTATTCCCATATAGCCCCAATAGAGCCTTAATATTCTATCTACTTAAGGGGGGCTACATACCGAGCAAGGCCCCCGGCAGCACGAGACCGATTGGTACCGCCTGCCATGTTTGCGAAAGTAGCCTTAGGGTTTAGGGTTAAGGGTTTGCTGCAATGTTGCGTAGCAGCAGTGATTCATAGATTGCAAGACTCGCTAGCCGTTCTGTTGCTTGCGAATCG
>CAJNIZ010002647.1:113883-127432 GCA_905231905.1 Symbiodinium pilosum
TTTTAGGGTTCAGGACCTAAACTCAATTAGGTCCATGTTGGTGATTTTAATTATTCGGAAACACAGTTACGTCATCTCAAGAATTTCAAGGCTGGGTTCCTGGAATGGCTCAGGGCTTGAGGATCCCCGCCAAAAGGGTCGAGATATTTGGAGCACCACTGAAAAAGGCTGGAAATTCCACAGCCTTGAGTTGTTCAGCCCTGGAAAAATCCTGGCAAGCCTGGAGAAGCTCGGCCTTGACAGCTGGAAGCTTGAGAGGCCCTAACGGCCCTGAAAGGGTCTGGGAGTTCTGGAGTGTCTGGCAGGGTCTGGGAGGCCCTGCAAAGACTTGGGAGGGAAGGCCCTGGCAGGCCCGCCTATGGCGGGCCGGTTCTGTTTTTTAGACCAGTACTGGTCCCGAGAAAACCCTCCAGGTACCTGGCCTCTCGTGGGTGTACCCTGGGTGTGGGAAGGCAGGCGAGCGTGCTGGATCGACCTGCGCCATTGATGAGGGGCTTAAGCGCCGCCCAATGCCGCCCACAATCGAAGGTGGGCGGCCTATCCCATGAGTTTAGGGTGTGGGCTCAGGGTTAAGGGTTTAGGGTTAAGGGTTTAGTGCCGAAGGGGGCGAGTTGAAAAGACGACATGAGGGAACTTGACTCTTTCTGCTCTGGTTCTTTGTCCGGCGCAGCAACGTGCAGTCTTTAATGTGTGCTGCCAGTGCTTCTAGGATGCAAGTACCCAGTGAACTTGACCTCCTCTTACTAGATCATCTTGCTGGTTCTTAGTAGGAAATAAGGGAATGTAATCCCTATGTACTCCCTACATAATAGTTCCCTTATTTCCTGCCAACCCCAAATCCTAAACCCTACATACTCCCGTTTTCCCTACTAAGAACCAGTAAGTAGTGGTTGCGACAACCCACCGCACACGATTCTCATGGCAGGCTACGATGAAGTCCATCCAACCAGTCCGACCAGGACGCCTTCCAGGACTGGGCCGCAATCCATAATGATAACAATAATACTTTAGTAGCAATAGTAATAATAATTGCAATGATAGTCAGGGCAACAATCATAGTCCTTTGTGGTAATGGTAGTGGATAGCAATGACGAAAACGAGTAAAAGTAATGGTAGTCTGCTCGCGTTCCTAGGTCTCGGCTAGTGCGAAAGGAGCCTGACATGCACAACCATACTATCCTCAAACATCCTCAACCCATGTTACCATATCCCGGCAAGTCCAGATGCACTAACGAAGTTCTGTTGGGAGACGCGCATCCCAAGCTGCTACGGAGGACTGGCGAGGTCACACCGATGCCACGCCAGCCTGCCCTTAAAAAGGACGCGTCCTACTTGCAGAGAACATGCTGCCGTCCTGCCCCATAGCAAACGGAGAGGTCCAGCAGAATTAGACTTAAGCCCTAAACTGAAACCGGTAATTCGAGTGGCAGACAGACCATCGGGACAACTCAAGGTTCCAGTTTCAGATGGGATTCTTCTTCATCTAAGCTACCGTCAAGATTAGCCTCATTAACGGCTCGGAACAGTTGACATAAGGAGTTCCTTTTATATTTAGCTGAGTATAGTCCCTACTATATTTTCTGATAAGAAACCCGTGCTCATCTGAAGATTTCGAGAGGACTGTGGTTTCCCTAGGTGTGTTCTTCTGGCTTCAGAAGGCTCGAGTTTTTTTTAACCTAAATTCTGTCCGTGGATTAAAGACGTTGGCGCAGAAACCTGCGGAAGGGGTCTGCAGACTTAAAAAGGCAATTGGTGGCAGAGAACTTATGCTGGTGAAGTTTGTATTCATAGCTGGCCACAGCTTTGAGAAGAGTAGTGTTGCTATAGAGATGAGCCAAGTGGGTCATTATTTCACTATGATCTACTGCTGTTGCTGCAACTTAACTAGCAGCCGCAGCAACAACGAGAACACTTATCTCCTCAATAAAGTTGCTGGTCTGGGTGATGCGGCCGGAGCCACCATAACACTGATGAGACCGCCTCCTATCACTTACTCGTTTGGGACGAGGATGACCGGATTGATAACGATCACCTATTGCTGCGTGCAGCAGCAGCAGCAGCAGGATCCTTTTTCACATTTCGTCAGTATCGCTACATGCCCACAATGCTCGCTTCTTATGTTTCCATGCTGTCTCAGTGCGCGGATATGGCAGTGCAACCTTGCAGGAGGGATCCAACGGCCGTGTCGTCGGGCTCCCAGAAAGAGAGTCCCCGTCCATGCCAGCACTGACCAGATACAACCTTATCGCAGGACTCCTTATCCTTGGAGTTGTTGTCATCTCCAGTGCTTGTAAGTCCTGTTGCGAAATGTCATGTCTTGTGCGGTTCCGACGCTGGAGCAGCGGTATTTCTTTGACATCTCTTTGGCTCGGTTTGTGGGCTTCAAATGCATATCTTTACCAGCTGCAGGTGCTACTGTAACGGCTCAAAAGCCCTCACAGCAACAACCCATCATCGCCTGGTGCCCGTTTCGCAGCCATTCAATGTACCCCAAATTCTGTTTCCATCAGCTTAACCACGTCCTTTCCCTCCCAGCCTACCGAATTTACCCCTATATAACCCCTGCATACCCCTTATATAATCCGTGTAACCCCTCTGTAACCCTATATGACCCCTATAACCCTTGCATATGTACAGTCAACTCCAGACCTGAAAGACCGACTGGCCCAGTGCCAGGGCTCCGGCATACTCGTGCGAGCAGTGCCGCGACTGCAAGATGATAGAAGTTCGCTATAGCCTATTGGGGTATATATTCGGATATCAGAATAGGGACTTTTACCCCAATAACTCTGGGGCTATATATAGGGGGACCGCAGTTTAGACCCCCAAACTACTACAATCCTGATTGTGGGGATCCCCAACAGAGACCCCCTGATTTTTGGAAACATTCAGTTCACACAGTGCGTGCGGTTGTGAGGGGTCAAACTTCCGCATTTAGCTGCCCTATGCTGCCCTGCTTGTGTCTCTTGCATCTGGCATTCCTTGCATGACCTAGGATGTTCATCTCACTGCAGGTTTTTGCAAATGCTACAGGAACAAGACCTGGTGGCTAACTGCTTGCAGACATTCAGGTGGGTCGGCTCGAGCCTTTTCATAGAGACAGGCCAGTCAAACGAGAGCAAGTTGGTGCTTAGACCATGGATGTCCACATCTCCTTCAAGCTCGCAGGGAGGCTTAAAGCTTGCCAGGAGACCGGGTTGCTGTTCAGAAGCTTCAATTCACAAGTTACCATATACTTATGGGTATATAGTAGATAGCAGGATTTATCATGGAGAGTTAATTTAAGTTCCTTAGTAGCAACCAAGGAGATCATAGCGGAGGAGCAGAGGGTCAAATCATGGAAGGTGTGGCTGTGGATTCTGGGTCATGTCGCGACAATGAGTCTGGTGCTTACACCCGGCAACGTCCATGCTAGTTGCTTGTTGATCTTAGAAACATGTTTTTGCCCTGAATGCTTGTGCGAACTTTCTGCAACATGCAATGCAAGCACAATTCCCTAAGGCTTGTCGATTGTGATGTTGGTGCTCCAGGCCGCGCCTGCCCTTCACAGAGCTGGTACTTTCTCTTCCTGGAAGCTTGATGCCCGGGACTTGTCCCTGCGCTTGTTTTTTCCCAGTGACTACTCTGCGTTCGGTCTGGCCAAGGAGCAGCGGCCGGCAAGGTGGTTCATCACTAGTTTGGTGTTGCTGCGGATTGGTGCGGGTCTGTCGATATACCCAATTGTCTTGGCTGCGGAGATGTTTGGTTTCACGCCGGGCTTGGCAGAACAACCTGAGCAGAATGCTGATCGGCAGCAGGATACGGGCAATTCCATCGTGGATACGGGCAATCTTCATTACCTACCTGCTTGGAGGTTTCATGTGTGTTTCCTCCTGTGGATGTTGCTTCTTTTCCCGGTGCTTCTGCGTGGGAAACGATTTTTCGGGTGCTGCGGAGGTAGATTTGGCCATGCAAGAGCGAATTGAGGACAGGGCCAGGATCCTGTCCGAACAAATGCGAAAGTCTGAGCTTAAGCCCACGTGGAAAGAGTACGTAATGCTGCACGTGGACATGATGCTTTTTGCTTGGGATTTTGTGTCAGATGGGCTCGCGGCATGGAGTCTTTTCAACCTGGAGATGTACGGGTTCTTCGCATGTTACTTGGTCATCATTCTGATGACCCTCTGGGAAGAATCACGCGTTATGCGCAAGCTAGGTAGTGTTTGCACAGTATACCACGCAGTTGCAGAGTCCATTTTTCGTGGGTGGCCAACGGACAACCTGTTCGCGATACTGATGCAGGAAAAGATGATTGAGGCGATACTTTCCTGGCTGCTGTTTGTAACGCTGTATCAACATCAGGGGCTGAGTAGCCGGTATCTCCTGGGATACGATATCACAAATTATGTCTTGGTCTTGAAGACATTGACGTGCTATTTCGGCTCAGCAAAGGCGGCGTACGTGCTTTTGCATCTGGATCTAGATGGACACATTGCTGATGCTGTGGACAGTCTGGGGCTGCCCAGCGCTCCAAGCCGGCAGCATTCGTCGGGCATGCCAGCACAGCCTACTCAGGTGCCTCATCTAGGCCAGAGGCCTCCAGCTCAATTGGTAGGACCCGCAGTCCTGGCAGACTTCCCGGCACGCCCACCAGGAATTACACCTCGGTCTGTGGCTCCTACTCCGGCCTTCCCGCCAGGAATTGTGCCTCCGCCTTCGGCTCCCACGCCGTCGGCACCATTTTCCCAAGAGAAAGGATCGAAACATATGCCGGCCCAAGAAAGCCCGAACGGGCCTGTCGCAGTTCCAATGCAAACTCAAGAGCGGCCAGCTGAGGCGTCCGCAAGCCTGAGGCTTTCCATGCCTCCGCTGCCACCCATCCAAGTCGGGGCACCGAGGGGTGCTGTCGACCAGGAGTAGTGGCTAAAGGCCAGCCCAACAGTTCAGTGAATAAACTGAGAGGCCTCTTCAGTGAACAAACTGAGGGCTGCTGTAGCTGACTAGTTCCCACTGCCATGATTTTAAATGTTATTGCCTCCGCTGTTAGGGCTGCCATCCAGATTGGCCCACTGTTGGGTGCTGCCAACGAGGACTCATCAGTGCAAGCCTGACAACTTCGCCCAAGGCGAGAGCGGAGAAATCGTGCTTGCAGCGAGCAGCGTTGTTTCAACCCACTGCCCACTCATACGTGCAAACCGCGAACTCTTCTCTGCAAAGGTTGCTTTCTACAATATAGATGCAGGAACCGGGCGTGCAGGTAATGTCGGTGTTTCGACCCCCAACTCCCCTTAGATGTTGAGACTGAGCTAGGAGCAGCCAACTGCTTTGTTAGTGACAGTGAGCTCCTGCATTTAGCGGCTCCTGACCATGGCCAAAGAAACAAAGCAGGAAGCTCAGAAGAATTGGTTGCTCTCAATGGACTTGAATTAAGTTACTATAGCACGGAAACCTTATTATCTACTATATAGCGTAATATACCCAGATTATGGTAGCTTAGATAGGTGCAAGTGAACAAGAGACGGGGGCATAAACAAGAACCCGCAAGCGCTGTAATCTTGCCTGAAGGCCGAAAACCAAATCTGCATCACTACTCATCACTTATAGTCCCCCTTAGGTAGATAGGATATGTGGTATATGGGGATCTCATTTTAACATACCCAAAGCCATATTCTATCTACTTAAGGGGGACTATATGTTGACAGGAAAAGATCACAAGCAGCTTTCGGCAATAGACCTCAGCATTTCTCTATCAACAGTAATTTTCTATGTCATTTCCCACTTTCGTTTTGACTTGGGTCTCCATATTTGGGATACTATATCCCCATGTCTCCCTATATACCCCTATATATAGACCTTAAACCCAAGACCTTAACCTTATATAACCCCTGGACAACCAAATGGAATGGGCTCCCTTGTCACTCGCACCCTGCTTCCCTGACAGCCCTCTGGCGCGCTGGTGGACCAGGAGTCGAAGTTGCCTTTCAAGAACTTAGGGATGATGGGCTCCAGGGTTTAGAGTTTGAGGTTTTAGGGTTTAGGGTTTAGGGGGTTCTTTTGGGTTATAAAAGGTTATGCAAAGTTTGGGGTTTAGGGATCGGGGCTGTGTAGGAGTCGTGTATGGGTTATCTAGGGGTTCCAGGGATTCGGGGCAATTGGTTGTGTCGGGGTTATGTAGGAATTATGCATGAGCTATGGAGGGTTATAGGGATTATGTATACCCTATTGAGATAATGGACAAGGAAATGGAAGGCTTAAACATGATCTGTGCTTCTCATGGCCTTGGCCATTATTGCCTACATATTTCTTAAACTTATTGAAGTGTAATGCCAAAGAGCTGTAACATCTGGACTGGAGAGGGGAGGGTGGCATGCGATCAACACCTGCCACTACACGTTACTATCGCCAGTGCTCTACCAAGCAAAGACTTTCAGTGAGCAGCGATTGGTACCACATTCAGCTTTTGAAGCTGGTGAGCTTACTACCCTCTGCAGGTTGGCCCCTTTATGTGGAGCATCAGTAGCGCCATAATCTGACCTTTGGTTAGCTAGGACTGAAGGAATCGATCATATAATAATCCCTATATCACCCCTTAGATTAGTTTCCATTTTCTTTTCCATTCCTTCATTCCCCCCTTCCAAGAACAGGGTGCCCAGCCCTGCCAACTCATTGCTGGGTGATTGTTAAGGAACTCACATCAAGCTACCAAAATAAGGAAAAGTTACTAATTACGATATACTTATATGATCCGAAACTTAATTTAAGTTCCCTGACAGCGAACCAGATTGTCGGCCAGCGGATGCGGCAGGACTCGGGCCAGGTCGTTGTTGCGGCACCTTCAAGATGAGGTGAAGGGCCATCGCAACTCGGCAAGACTTCAGTTCTTTAGTTGGGCGATCCCTGGAGTACACTTTCTGTGACAGCTTGCAAGTCAGGGCTGTGCCGAGGCATCCTACAAGTGAGCGACTCCGCCTTCCAGCAGTTGGAAGCCGTAGTGGTTCTGGTGACCTCGTCATGTAGCCATTCAGGTTTTGCTTGCCGGTGACTCTGGGGATTCACGGCATCTCAAAGACCACTGCAACTTATTAGGGGTACCTTTTTGGGGGTTCCTGCGAGAAGAACTGAAGTATTTGGGGGTCTACATTGGGGGTCCCCTATTTTAGGAGACTACCAGGGAGCTGCAGGTAGCTGTGTGCGGTATCCCAGTCAGAGTGCACGCGTGTGCCTGGCAACCTAAACCCCTAAACCTTGAACCCAAAACCCCCAAACCCTAAACCCTAAACCAAAAAACCCCTAAACCTTGAACCCTAAATCCTAAACCTTGAACCCTAAACCTGCAACCCTAAACCCTAAGTGTGACCGGCAACCTGCAATAGGAGGCTTGGATACAATGTTTGCCCAGGCGCTCATCTGAGAGGGCAGGCCGATGGGGCTAATAGTAATAGTCATACAGTCCCCCTTAAGTAGATAGAATATGGATTTGGGGTATATTATAATAAGATCCCCATATACCCATATTCTGTGGGATTATAATGTCATAGTAATGGTAGTGGCAATAGTAATGGTAATAGTAGTAGCAGTGGTAACAGTAATGGTAACAGTAATGGTAATAGTCATGGCAATGGTAATAGTGATAATCCACATTTTGCCGTTGTGGTCAAAGCCCGTTGATGCCTACAGTATGACAGGAATCGTGCAAACAGCAAGGCCCTAAACCTAAAGACCAAACTCTAAAACCCTAAACCCTAAACCGCGTGGATATAATCGCAACTGGCTAGCTTTGCTTGCGACGCAAAACTGCCGTTCAAAGCCGGCCCTCCAAGCCAAAGAAGGCTGAAACCCAAACGGGGACAAGCGTTGGAAGCTCCGTGTGATTATCTCACGGCGCGCAGTTATCCAATTGGCTGTTCATCAAATATTGAATCTCCATACTTGCACCTATGCAGCCTACGCAACACCAGGCAAAAAAGCCACCAAGAGACGGCCTTAGATTTGAGAACAGCCGAAAGTGCGTTGGTTTGCTGGAGCAGGAGCTGGATATTGATTACAACGCCCCCTGATCCACAGTTGCGCGTGGAGGGCCGAGATTAAGAAGGGTTCCCTGGTAGAGCCTGGATGGTGGGAGTCAGCAAAAAGTATTGCCAGGGTACTGAGAGTTTAGGGTTTATATAGGGTTAATGGAACGGAAAATAGACACTAGAGTATAATAGGGTATATATTGGGGGTTTAAGAAATTGGGATCGCAGTGCCAACCACATCCAACCACAAGAATCAGCCTTTTACCCTGTGATTGCGATGTTGATAGTAAGAAGTAATTTTTATAGAGGTGCTATTGCAAGGGTTGCTCAAAAGCCAAGAGCCCTCCCACCACCCCACCATAGTTTTATCCGGCAGAGTCTCGGTGGTTTGATGGTCAGTGGGTCCCAGTAATGGCCCGCCATACATGGTAGTTCCCTTAAATAAGGGGACTGCTTGTTATTGGGACCCCCAAAAGGTACCCCAAATTTTGGGCACCCCCCCCCACATACAGCCTGTAGAGGGAAGTCTCTCCCAACTACGACTCACCTTGCTCGGAAATTCTGGGCCCGGAGATAGCTTTCTTCCCCTTACGTTACATGTTCCTGTTGCATGCGGTTAAGGGTTTAGGGTTCAGGGATTATACCATTTAGGTTGTGTTGGTTAGGTGCACATCTGGGACCCGGAGAGGGAGCAAGAAGCTAATCACGCGCTTCAATCCCTAATATTGAATGATCCCTATTCATTGTGATATCCCACAACGGGGTTTTCAATATTAGGGAATGGGGGGATGTAATATTCAGTTAGGGGAGGGGAACCCTAAACCCTAAAGGGTACACCCTAAACCTTAAACTTATAGTCATTGCAGCTGTCTGACTTGGCTTTGCCAGATGCACTGCTCACATGCTCCCGCAACCAAGCACAAATTCAGTGCA
Organism: Symbiodinium pilosum; assembly: GCA_905231905.1. Classification (NCBI taxonomy): domain Eukaryota; class Dinophyceae; order Suessiales; family Symbiodiniaceae; genus Symbiodinium; species Symbiodinium pilosum. The sequence goes on from CAJNIZ010002647.1 coordinate 122,811, forward strand.
CAACGGGGCTGGTTTGCCCAACGCCGTTGGTAGAAAGTACTTGTTTCTGCGGTTTAGGGTTTATAGGGGTTTTCTGACTCGTGTTTAGGTTGAAAACCCTAATTTCAGGAGCTGTTGAGCATGATGTAAGTCAGATGTGCCGAAACTAAGGTACCAAAATAGTACAGTAAGCTCCTTGCATCAAGCAAGTGACGAATAAAGGTTGCACCGCCAAGCCATGGAAGGGCTTTGAATAGAAGCCATTCCTATGATCTCGGGACCTTCTGCAGCCACCAAAAGTGGACATGCCGCTATGCCATAAACGCTTCATGGAAGACCGACATAAAGCCTACAGCAACATGGGTGTTTTCCCGAAATTAGGGGGACTTTCTGGGAAGTCCCTGTAGTAAGGGTTATAGTGTTTTAGGGTCTATATTTGGGTCCCCGTATTTAGGGAAACTACCTCATAGCTTCCTTCAGAAAACCATGCCATTACTCCTAATTGTCTTCTGCTACTATTTCCTACGAGATGCTGCCGCCCCCACAAAACCGTCTCTGCTGCTGCTGCTGCGGTGACGATGATGATTACGACTACTGCTACTACACGCTTTCATGTTGCTGGTGCACTTTGATGGTGTGGTTGCAACTACGTTACTAGAACTGGTCAAGTACTCTTGCGTAATCTCTAAATGATCAGGTCAATCAGTCCCAGTTCCGGTAGATCCAGGCACAGCAGGCCCTCTAGGACCTACAGGTTCCCGATTTCTCTGGTGCAGGAGATCTTGTTACAAGGCCTTCGCTGTTTGGCCTCCGTTGGAATTTACGCTTGTGATGGGAGAGTTTGGTTGCAAGCCAGTGCGTCGGTTGGTTGCTGCCAGAAGTTTTTCTTGGCCCATTCGGCAATAGGTGCCGCGTTGTTCCCAATTTTTTTTGAAACGCTTTTGGCACGCCATGGCCGAGGAAGATGCAAATGTTCTTCTGATTCTAGTTGGTCGGAAGGACAATGCCGCCATGGAAGCTGTTTCCAAGAAACATATCGCAAATGGCGGTCGTTTGATGGTAGTCTACATCACGGAGGATTCAAAATTGTCGGCTGATTTCATCGACACCGTGCAAGACTGGAATCCCCCCTTGGCAGATCACACGCATCATTGGTATCAAATCGGGCCAGGAGTCCATACTCTTGCAGAACAAGAAACTCTCAGGATTTGCAGCAATGGAGTCAGCATCTTCAACGAGGAGCCCAGCTTACTCCGCCGCCATACTTATGGGAGTTTCTTAAAATGGTCCTGGTCCCTATAGTTGTAAGTATCGCTCGCTTGAAGATGTATCGCTAGGGCCTCTGAGGGGCCCTTCTTTCAGAAGCCCCTTGCCAGGGGTAGGTTTGATCTTTTAGCTATAGTCCCCCTTAAGTAGATAGAATATGGCTTTGGGTATATTACAATAAGATCCCCATATACCCCTTGTTCTATCTACTTAAGGGGGACTATAACTTTAATCCTTATGTACTCCCTATACGACCATGAGCAAAATTTTTTCAGGGCTCCCAAGCGCACCCTAGTTACATGTAGGAAGTTGTGTTGAGGTCCGAGCGCTTGGGGTTCCACGCAGAAGCCCTAAAACCCTCAACCTTTGCGCGTGAAATGTGCATTTTTGAAAATCAAGGGCAGTCTAAAACCCCCCGACCCCTCTGATATCAATATTCCCATTGTGGTGAACGATAGTATACGTGGGAATATTGAATATCAGGGGGTTTGGGATGGAACCTTGTGCATGCCAAATGTGTATGCATATTTACAAGTGAAGAATATGTAGATGCCTTCTTCTTCAAATGCAACTTACGCATATATATATACACACATACACACAGACACACACACACACACAGAGATATATATATATATATACACACATTTCATGTGTAATATGCAAACACACAGATGTCATATATATATATACACATGTTTAGACATGCGCACATGTGTGTGTTCTAAAGGCGCGCTCCTTCTCTCAAATTGCAGGTCCTCCAAGACCCTCACCACCCCTTTCACTGCCAAGTAGGCTTGCCTAACTGAAGCCCTAAACCCTAAAAGCCTACCCAAGCCCTAGACCCCAAAACCCTAAAACCCAAAGCCCTCAACCCCTGAAACCCTAAACCCCTAAACCCTAAATCCCTTAACCCGTAAACCTTGAGGCCTGCCTATGAACAACTCAAGCTAACTGCTCTTCTGATTTGCTTCACTCACCTGGGGTCAACTTCGGAAAGGGTTGACTTCAAGAGGCACTTCTTAAACCCCTAAGCCCCAAACCCTACAGTGGATACTAAAATTCCTGCGTGACCCTAAGTACCCTATACCTTGGGAATTATGGTACTATGGTATACTAAGGTCATGCAGGATTTTTTGGTATCAACAGTACGTAAACACTTGGAGGATAAAGCTCAGTACCAGATGGTGGGGGAAGTCCTTTTAGATCCCACAGCCGAGAGCTCAGCCCTTCTGAGCCCCGTTGACAACGAGACGCGGTCCTTCGGCCTCTTGGCAAATGGGTTGTTCTCAAAACTATGGGCCCTTTTAGGTTACAAAGTATATTACGGCACCTAATATTTAGGGGTACCAGAATGGGACCCTAACTTTGGGAACTACCCAAACGTGGTTTTCGCCTCACATCTGTGTTTTTGATTAATTCTGGTTGGTATGGAGGGATCGCGATCTAGAGAAGGAGGTTCCTTGGGTGTGCAGCTTAGAGACAATACCCGCAATTGGCGCGAGGTATCATGGCTCCCTTCCGAGCTTTGACATCTGTCTTTGTCACGGCCTTGATTTCCTTCCCGCTCTTTTTGGAGATGATCTTGTTGGAGCATGGGGGCGACAACCGTGGAGTCGCTTCTTGGCATGTTGAAGTGCTGAAGGGAGCAAAGTTTCCATTTTCACGGTCCCGTCGGACTGCTTGTACTGACCGTTTTTCAGGACTGCCTTCCAGGCCCGCAGAAAAACTGGGACTTTTACCAGGATCCCCATACAGCCACTTAGAGTTGGCGGCACCTGGACTAATTCTCTCCCCTTGACAAGTAGAGCTTTTACCTGGAGGCTTGGTGGCGGCCAGTCAACCACATCATGGTGTATGGTGGCTGTTTGAGACTGCTGCTAGAAGCCTGGTGCACTGGTCTTGGGTGCATTGGATGCACTTCGCTCTTGAGCATGGCCACAGGAGCGCTTACGCTATTAATAGGGTTTAGGGTTTAGGGTTTAGGGATAATGGAAAAGAAAATGGAAACTACTGAAATTAAATGGGGCTTAATATATGGTGCTATAGGGGTTATATAAACCCTGTAAACCTTATAAACCCTAAGCCTTGTAATGGCACCCCAAACCTTGAAAACCCTGAGATCAAAAGGAGGTTTCACTCTTTAGCTTGCTGCGTGCTGCAGTTTGGTAGCCCGCGTCATGGAATGACGTAGGAGCAAAGTGCGCGCAGAAATGCGCAGAACAATAAAGCAGGCTTGTCGAACGCCCCCGGTACCCCTGTTCTAGGTGTTGCTTAGAAATGGGCATCACGCCTCAACGACCTCAGGAAGCGGCAGCCTGTTGCTTTTGCAATGTGAATCTGCAAGCTGCTGCTTTGGAAGCCTTAGACATGCCCTGCAGTGTCATCCCTGATCAGGCGTGGCTTCCATCGCTCTGCCTTGCTTGGCCATCTTCCTGGCGGCCTGGCTCAAGCATTCAAGAAAGTTCATAACTACAAGGTTCCTGAAAATATTTTTTAAATTTCTGTTACCTAGAATCCTAATATTCAGCTGAAATTATAATTTCTACTGGGGTTCCAAATCGCTTAGAGATAACGGGGTTATGCGAGGTCTATGCAGGCCTCCTATGGCTTATCAGGGTCCAACCTGATCCACTACCCACCTGAAGTCCTGACAAGTGTTACGTGAAAGGCCTTGAACTGCTCAGAGTGAGCCCAAAAGCAGGGCATTGCTCCACCGTTGATGTCTCTTCCTGCCTGCCCTTTCAAGGCACCAACCAGGGTAGCAAGGCTGCCGTTTGTGCTGTCTGTTCTGCTTCTACAGTTGCTGTTTTTGCAGCTGTTGCTGCAGCTTCTCTTCCCTGCAGCTGCCCTGGGCTTAGCGGTTTAGGGGTTTAGGGTGGTTTACGGTTGAGGGTTTTAGGGTTTATTTTGGGGTTATATGGGGATAATGGAAAAGAAAATGGAAACACCTATTTGGGGGGTTTGGGGTTAGAACCCAGGTGTCTGGTACTTTCTCCACTTTCAGCTACTGTGTGGCCTCAACGATCGTGCTCTCGGGCGTGAACGTGGCGACCTGCTTCTGGCGTCGCGGCCTTCGAGGCACTAAATCTGCTTGTGTAGCGCTTGCATGCATTCCGAGATGATGGACTCAAGTCTCTGTACTCTGTAAGAAATAGTTATGATGTTACGACATGAAGCCCAATTTACGAAAGCTTCCTCTAGCTTTCGTCCAGGTCCAGCTTTGCTGATCTGTACTAAGGGGGTGTGGGGGTTAGGAAAGCCCAAAAGTGGTCAAATTTGGCCGTGTTTCGCGGGCCAGACCCCACGGCAGGAGGGTTTTCGGGAGGTGTCCTTTCGGGCCTCGCAAACAAGGGTCACGAGGGGTCTGTTTATGT
>CAJNIZ010002648.1:0-13533 GCA_905231905.1 Symbiodinium pilosum
CCCTAAACCCTAAAACCCAGAAACTGCAAACGCTTGTTTTTGGGATGTGGGAATGTCTAGCACAGGCAAGACCAAGTTGGGGAACACCCCAAATATGGGGTATACTATTGGGGCTATTTAGGGATAATGGNNAGAAAATGGAAACTATTATATTGTAATAGAAGTTACGCCTTTTGATCTGGTATAGACGAACGTGTCTCTTAACCGCCATTTTTAAGATGGCCCTAGCATTTTGTAATGTGGGTGGTTCTCAACATTGCTCCTTTGGTCTATAGATTATATTATGGCACCTGATATTTAAGGGCACCAAAAGGGGACGCTAATTTTGTGAACTACCCATGCGACTGCCCAGTAGCCGAGACCTCAAGACTCTAAGTTCAGAGCGCGCAGCTTCGATGTAATCCTTCTGTGACCTTATAGGTTCCTGAAGGCCCCCTCCCTTTTTGAAGAAGTCCATGTTAGGTGGACCCCCTACCCTGTAATAGTGGAATATACAAGGACCTTGTTATAATCGTGGTTATCCCTTATAGTCACTATTACTGGGTGGGGGGTCGAACTGAAGTCTATGTCCCTAAGCCCCGAACCCCAAGACGCTAAGGCTTACACCCCCAAATCCGTGAAACTCAAAGCCTCAGCCCCTGCCTGCGAATTCCAGACCTTGAGTGATAAAGATTCAATGGTAACCCCATTCCAAACGGAAGGACCCCTAAGCCCCCTGAAGACCAAGCCGTAAATCAGGAACCCAAAATGCCCAAACCCTAAGCCCAACTTCAAACACATAGCAATCGAAAATTCTACACCCAGAACCCATTCAACCTTAAGCCCTAAGCATAAACACCAGGTGCCGAAGGGCGTGCGTAGCGGCAAGGCCAGACCGGTCTGCTAAGCATTGGGAGATTTGTTGATTCATGCTTTAGTGTTGGGTTAAGGGTTTAGGGTTAAGGGCTTAGGGTTGAGGGTTTTTGGGGGCTGGAGGTTCAGGGCAATGTCAGCTTACTTAGATTAGGCTTTAGGATGTAGGGTCAAGGTCTTAGGGCTTGGGAACCCCCAATAATGGATGCATGGTAAGTAGAGCTTACTTAGATTAGGCTTCGCGGTTTAGAGTGGAAATTCCCCCTAATATATTCAGCGCTACATGGGGTTGTTTTTCATCAGGGGAGGGGATGAAATTGTAGGGGTTCAAGATTGAGGTGTAGGGTACAGGGTGTCGGGAAGGTTTGGGATGTGGCTTTCAGGGTTAAAGGTGTGGAGCTCAGAGGGTAAGTTCTACGCTGTCAGGTCTCGAGACGTCTTTGTGGGTGTAAGCTTTGCTGATTGTTTTGTTTCTGTAAGATCCCTAAACCCAAAACCCCGGATTCAGGAATGAAGGTTTTGATGAAGTGGGGATTTGATTAAGGTTTTGCAGAAATGCGGCGGCTGGGCGGCCTTCAGTTGTCCTCAGGATGTCTGAAGATTACAAAGAGATTTCGAAGGTCTCCTTAATGGAGGATTCCGAAGGGTGATTGTGAGATGGTCACATGGGTAGTATTTTATTTGGGGATACTATGGTACCCAGTAAGATTATATCCTCTTTTTGGGGTATAGTATTTTATATAAGGAATATTATCTTACTAGGTTTAACCACCAAAAAAAACACTGCTCACATGGAGCTTCTTTTTCAACTATCGCATCGCAGAACAGATGCTCTTCATTGCGTCTCCTGCGACAGGTCATTGCCTGTAGGAATCCCCTTGCCTCACATAGAGCGAGCGAGCGTGAGAGAGAGCGAGAGAGAGAGTGTGTGTGTGTACAACACTGACAGTATCAATCAGAGTAGTAAGGGCTCATATTGATAAACGATAGTATGGTTAATGATAACATGAACCAGATTATCATAATTATTCTTATTGTCATTGCTGGTATTATTGCCATTTTTAATTCTTCGCATTATGATTATGAATATTACTGTCGCTATTAATAGCCCTAAACCCTAAGCCCTAAACCCTAAACCCTAAACCCTAAGCCCTAAACCCTAAGCCCTAAACCTTAAACCCCAAGCCCTAAACGCTAAGCTCTGAGACCCTAAACCCCTAAACCCTTAACCCAGAGGACGGTGGAGCTTCAGCCCTTGCCAAGCTGCGCACTTTCAGCAAATGCGTTCTGGCCGAGTTTGGGCCTCAGAGTGTCAAAGCCGAGGAGCCCAAATCCCTTGAAAGGGTTTAGGGTTTAGTTAGGAGTTAGGGTTTAGGGTTTAGGATTTAGGGTTTAGGATTCAGGGTTTAGGGTTTAGAGTTTAGGGTTTAGGGTTTAGGTCCCTTCCAAAGGGGTTTCTGGGGGAGTATGTAGGGTCTAAAGTTCAAGGATTAAGGGTTTAAGGTGTGCGGGTGAAGGGTTTTACGGGGTTTTGCGAGGTTCAGGGGTTAAGGGTTTAGGGCTGAAGGGTTTACGGGTTGAGGGTTTAGAGCTGGAGGATTTAAGGGTTACGGGTTTAAGGATTTAGTGGTTTAGGGTTTAGGTAGTAAGGGCTTAGGGGATAAGGGGTTAAGGATTTAGAGGTTTAGGGTGTAAGGACTGTAAGAGCCTAGCCACTAAGTCCCTCTGAGCGGGATTATGAGGATATATGGGGTGTAGGGTTAGGGTGAATACTTCGAGATGGATGACTTAATGGAGGCTGCGTTCTGTATGGGAGTTTATAGGGGTTGGACTTTTCAGGGAAGCTTGACAAATCACCCAATGCCATGGTTGTAGATTTCTCATATATTGATGGCATTCCTTTCTTTGAACAGACCTCAGTATCCAACGGGTGATTATGCAGCAATGGAAAATCAACTGGAAGATGAAGTGGAACATTAAGTGGAAATTGGCTCTTGCGCAGGTGTCGGGCGTACGGTGTTTTTCCATGGTTGTTCGTAGGGAGTGAAGGAAAGGAAAAGACCATGGAAGCTGGTATAGAGTCTAGGGTTTAGCGAATTGAGAGAACATGGAATCCAGGTTTTTTTTGGTTTATTTCGTAGCTCCATTCCTTTGTGCCCGACTAAAGACCTGTATGTTTGGGGTTTGGACAGCACAAATTACAAGCCTGAACGGACCTCACCCACATGGTGGGCGACTTTCATGTTACAAACAGTTCAACGCTTAGGATCCATGTGAGGTTTCGGGCTTAGAATGTGGGTTTGGGGTTTAAATGAAGTTCAGTGGTTTGGGGCTTAGTGCTTAGGGTTTGGGTTTCGCAGATGATATAGGGTTGAGGTCTTGAGTTCCTGGTTTTCTTGGGATTGCTGATGTACTGGTTTTGGTTCCCGGACAATAACCACATTGGGTTGTGCACTCCAAATCCTTAACCTTCAGCCCTTAATCTTAAATCGTGCGCCATACCTATACAGAGCGCATGCTTTCCTGAACTCACGTCGAACCCCAAAAGGGGCCATCTGGGTATCACAAAATGACCCCTCTACAATCCTTTGGGAAACCCTTAAAATCCTCTCTTGCGCAGCCTATAGAGGCGTGATCTGAATCTGACGTAGAAGCTTGAATAACTCCCAACATGAGTTCTTACTTTATAGCCTTGCTATAATTTTGCTACCTGGCGGTTTGTCGCGCCTTCCCATGAAAAGGTAGATAAGTGGACTTCATTACTCCTAGTCCCACGTGGTTGGATCCTAGAATAAGGTGCTGTTTAATGGGCTAATATCCCTAAGGTGTAACCCTGAATCCCAAACCCAAAGCCCTGAAACCTAATTCCGCAACCCCAGCAGTTCCTTACCCTTGTGCAGGTACGTGTGGCTGGATGCCGATGGCGTCACGCGCTCCAAGACTATGACGATGACCGCGCGTCCGATCAAGGCAATGTTGGTCCTGTATTCAGATGCGGATTTGATACCCCAACACCCAAAACAAGGACCCTATGGCCGTCATATAGTCTTCAGGAGGTCCTTCTTGTCGGGGCTTGGGGTTCGTAACATCCTCGTATTATGTGTTCCACGGGCTTGCAGGCGATTCGAGGGTTCCCAGAAATCGCGAGCCGAGATTGCAGTATATGGGGGGTCTACATAGCGATCCCCTCAAGAATAGCGTGGAAGATAGAAGGAGACGGAAGTGGAATTTTGGTTTTGGGATCATGGAGAAGCCAACAGAAACGAAAACAGACCGTGTCATTGAAACCGAGCTCATGAAGGGGTTTATAGGGATGGAATTCCGGAGCCCATTTACTCAGAATAGGTCTTGGTGGTATGTTATAAGATAGATTAACATTAGGACCCTATAGCTATCGCATGTTATAACGAGGTCAAATCCAAGCCCTTATACCCTAAACCCTAGATCCTAAACCCTAGACCCTAAACCGCGTCACATGTTACAATGAGGGTGCAATCTGGCGGGGTTGGGGGCAAGCAAAGCACCCATTATCTAAAAAGACAGCTCTCGTGTTCGGGGCTAGGGGTTTGGGTTCAGGGTTAAGGGTATAGGGATTCAGGGTTAGGGTTTTCGGGTAGTTTTTATTTATGATTGGTGTTCTGCGCTTCCTACATCATACCTTTTGCCCTTCAAAGCAACGCCACTAGCAATCTCCACGAACGTTCAAGCAGGGAGCAGGTGTAGATTCACAGGGTTCAAGCTGGACTTGCATGACATTTTAAGGGGTCAGGGTCGTGGGGTGTAGTGCTATCGGGTGGGGGGGGAGGGTCTTGGGCTGCATGGCCTGAACGCCAAACCCCACATGCCCCCGTATAGCCCCCACAAGCCTGCACAACTTAATATGAGCCATAGTCTAAACACCTTGAAGGGGGTCATATAGGGGATTAACTAGGGGAGTATTACAGGAGTTACTAAGGGGAGTGCTAGGAGTTTAGAACATAGCTCATACATCCCTACCTCAGGCTTACGGTTTCAGACCCGATCCCCAAGGCCCACACGGCATTTACCCAGCATCTGCCACTCAAGCGGGAGTTCCTCAACATCTTTTCTTGTACAATCGTGACTAGTTTAGGATCTAGGGTTTTAGGGTTTAGGGCTTAGGGTGCCCTTGGGCCCCGTCCAGGTACCCTTAAACCCCTAAACACCGTTGACCTGGTGAGAACCCCCGCCAAAATTGAACATCGTCGGCTTGTTGCAGGCTCAAGCTTGCGACTGGAGACCCTAAGCACTCAACTAAAAACTCTGGGTTAGGACTTAGGGTTAGGGTTTAGGGTTAGGGTCTTGGTCTGAAGGTTTAGGGTTTAGGTCTCAGGGTTTGGGGTGTAGGGTCTCAAGAAGCATCCATTGTAGACTAGTCCATATTTGCCCCCCCTGCTTTTTCGAAATCCCCAAGACATAAGCCCCGAACCCCCAACCCTAAATCCACACCCTGTGCCCTGGAGATGCAACAGCAAGCGAAGAGACATAGAATATTCCCCAAACCCTAAACCTAAACCTAAACCGCGTTGAGGGGGGGTAGGATTTAGGGTTCAGGGTTTAGGTGGTGCTTGGATGATCTTGGGACTCCGGAAGTCTACCTACTATCCCTAAGAACTCAAGTACAAGGCCCCGTAGCTCCCCTCCCTAAGTACATTTACTAAGTGGTATCTTCCCAAAATAGGGGGACCCCAATATAGAACCCAAAATACTATAGACCTTATTATAGGGGCCCTTAAAATGGTACCCCTAGTTTTAGGAAACCCCAAGTCAAGAGATCCTCCAAGCAGGGTTCAAGGTTTGGGCCCAGGATCCCTGTCCTTCATGGTGCGCAGGTTTAGGGTTTAGGGTTTAGGGTTTTAGAAGTAAAGGCCCCGAATATGAGCCGTTAGGCTTTCTAGGGGGATTCAAGGGACCCTTGAGTTACACATGTGAGGGATAGAGCAGGCTTTAAAAAGGATCCCAGTGAAGGGCCAATGCTAGGGGCACATGGTTTCAAGCTTAGATATGGGTGGTTGTCAAAAGCATGGTCCCTTTTTGGGTACCCTAAATATTCGGTGCCGCATTACAATAGGGACCCAAAAAGGGACCATCAGCTTCTCGAAAAAGGTGTGTTGTAACATCCCCAAGAAAGACCCCCATAATCCTCTTGCTGTTCTCATTCTGCCCAGAGCCCACCTATAAACTGTGTTTCCTAAGCCAAAACCCTGAGCCCACAAAACCAAGAGTCCTCAGTTTGACATTGTGGAAGATGCTGAAACACAGTAGCTCTTGGACTTTAAGCCACATCCTTTATTCCAACCCCAGAGCCATAACAACCTGAACAAAAATCCTGGACCCTGCACCCTAAAAGCCCTAATCCCCAAGAACCCCCAAACCTTGAGCCCTCAACCCTGAACCCTATACCTTCAGGGTTTAGGGTTTAGGGTAACCCTGAACCCTAAGCCCTATGATCAACATCCGCTCTCTGAAGCCCTTGCTGCATCCCATGAAGGTCTCCGACCTCAAGGTATGGAACTACGATGGAAGCAGCACCGGCCAGGCAATCATCGGAAAGAAACACGTTAGAGAATATATGGGTAGTTCCCTAAAATCAGGGTCCCATTTTGGTACCCCTAAATACGAGGTGCCGAATATACTGTATAACCAAAAGCCAACAATTTTGAGGAAAAACACATTATTATAGTCTAAACTCATGGGAGTATTATAGCGGTTATGAAGGGGGATGCTAGGAGTCTAGGAGATTAGATTATAGCTTATATCTTTTATATAATGTAATACAATATAATAGATGATAATACAACAGATACTATACGGATATACAATATACATTATGTAATACATAGCATATATTATATAGCAGATAATCTGTTATATATATAAAATACATTAGGTTTCCAGGGCCTTGGGAGTAGGGGCTAGGCTGTTGGGTTTAGGATGCAGAAGTAGTCGGCATTCCGACTAAGGCCAGCCGTGACGCCATGTTGAGATTTCTGGAGTTAGGAGGTCCTCTCAGTTACAGGGGTTATGGGGTTTAGGGGTTTAGGGTCTTCTCAGTAGCAGGGTTACGGAGCTCAAAATAGGGATGATTGGAGATAGTCGGTCGACTTGCTAAGTCAAAATAGCATCCAACTTTAAACCCTCGACCCAGGGGCCCCCAACACATTGAATGAGTCGTCACGCGTGGCTGATTTTGAACGTTGATTTCTGGGGCAGAGAAACCCTAAACCCTATATCTTAAAACCTTCATATTGGTAATTATCTCAACACCCTAAACCCTAAACCCTCAAACCTGAACCCTGAACCCCTTATAGGGCATCCTGTGTGGCCCAAGCTGGGAATGGGTGGACCAGTCGTGTTGGTAGTGTAACGGTGGAATGAATACTTGGAGGGTCATGGGGACTTAGTAAGTTGGTTAACAGCCCCTATAAGCCATATGATAAGCCCAATTTTCCCCATTATTAGCCTACTAAGTCCTCATGACCTTCCAAGTAGACGCACACTGCTGGCAGATTTCAACCTGAGACCTTGGACGTGCTGTAGGGTTTAGGGTATAATTCTTGAATTCCAAACTCCCGCAAGAGTGCAAGCCTTGCAGAAACTGCTTCTTGGCCTTCTTGTAGAGCTCCGTTTTATTGGTGGCGGGGGGAATGGCCCTTCACACTTCACCCTAGTTTCTCAAACCCTAAACCCTAAACCTGAACCCTAAACCCTAAACCCTATCATCGTAGTTTCCAGTTTCTTCTCCATTATCCCTATGTAACCCCAATATTACCCTAAACCCTAAGCCCTAAACCCTAAATCCTAAACCCTAAACCGGAACATCGCATCTGCAGGCCGATGGGAGCAACTCTGAAGTGCTCCTGCCACTTGGTTTAGGGTTTAGGGTTTAGGGTTATAGTCCCCCTTGAGTAGATAGAATATAGGCTTGAGGGTGAAAGTCCACCTGAAGTAGATAGAATGGCTCCTTTGGGCATATTATAGTAAGATCCCCATTTTCCATATTCTAGATACTTAAGGGGGACTATAGGTTTTTGGGTTGAAGGTTTAGGGTCTCCCTGAGAGAGGGTTTGAGGTTCAGGGCCTAATCCTGCTCTGAACATATGATAGTCATCGGGTCCTTGTTATAGGGTTTACAGTTCAGGATGTAGCTCCAAGTACTCTCTATAGAGCCTGAGTACGCCCAAATAGACCAGCATAGAGGGTAGTTGGGAGAGCGCCATTGCTCAGTAGTGTAGATCCGGGGTGCAGACAGGGAAGATCCTAAAGCAAGGAAAGCTGTAGTCCCAACAGAAACCCCCCCGCACCTGTCCTTAGAACTTACTCTTTCGTTCCCGGCCCAGATTCCTCGCATATTGGTACGAATGTAGGCCCTAGTAGTGGCACTTTCCATCCAGGCGGCCTTACAGGATTGGCGGCCCCAACACCAGAGTCGTCCCCATTCAGGGTTTAGGGTATTTTGTCCCTGTTACACCCTAAACCCTAAACCCTAACCCTAAACCTTAAACCCCAAACCCCAAACCCTAAACCCTAAACCCTAAACCCTATCATTTCCACTGTAAGCACCAGGAAGTAGAATGCAAACCCAAGGATTGGAGGTCCATGGCTAGTGCTTCTCACTGGGCTTATACCCCCTACTTGCAATCCTGTCCCAACTGGACTTAATGTAGGTTACCCCAAGTATACGTGGAGTTGAGTAGTTGCTGAGTTCCATGAGCCTCGAAGTACAAGCTCTCAAAACACGAGGAAGCCCCGGGGCGCCCCGAACCCCTAACCTCTAAATCTCTGCACCCCTAAATCCCTAAACTACTAAATCCCTAACCCCTAAACCTTAAACCCTACATCCCTTGAACCCTAACACCTAAGGAAGGCCCAGGCAGTCTACAACCCATAATCCCACTTTCAATTTCGTCTTCCATTTCTAAAGCCTAAATCCCAAACTCCAAACCCTAAATGCTGAGCTCTAAACCCTGAACCCTCCTCCCCAACCCTAAATCCAGAACCCTAAATCCTGAACACTAAACCCTAAATCCTGAACCCTAAGTCCCAAATTCCAACACCCAAGGAAGCCACGAGCAATTTTCAACGACCCCTTCCGGGGCTTCCCGCACGTGCTGGTGCTGGCGGACGCCTGGCAGGCGGAGGGTCAGAGTTCTCGTCGTCATAGGAGTCTGTGAATTTGGTTCAGGGTTTAGGGTTAGGGGTTTAGGGCTTGGGTATCTGGCCCTAAACCCTAAACCCTAAACCCTAAACCGTTAAAGGCCATATCAGGATACTGGGTATAAGGTTTAGAGTTGTGTTCATGTAGTGGAATCCCCTGAGCTCATTTGTAGCAGTATATGGGAGCAAGGGAGTACATAGGGGTATGTGTGGACGTATAGTGCTGCCATTAACAGAACGTGCATGACCATCGTATACTTCGAGTACGGCCCCCACTTTGTAACAGTGGGATCATATTTCTAATATAGTGATATATAGCCCTTAAGATAGACTGTTACAGGATGGGGGCAGTACCCAAAGTAGACTACACTTCCAGAATTCCCGTTTTATCACGTATTTCAATCATGCAAGCTATTGTTTCTATCATCAACTGTGGGGTTTAGGGTCCCGGGTTTGTTTGCTTACTTCTTGATGGTTAGCGGAGAGAGAAGCCTTGTGTTGTAGGGATTATACCAGGGGGTTAAGTTGTAACTGCTAGTAGGATCTATTCCTCCATTCCTTGCTTGCGGCCAACAGTTTAAGGTTTGCAGGGTTGAGGATTTGGAGACTGTCATCTCTTAGGGGACCCTAAACCCTAAACCCTAAATTTGGGGTTCTGGTTTGGGATTGAGGGTTTGGGAGTCGTAGTTTAGGGTTTCAGGGTTCAAAGCTCGGAGTCGAAATCTTAAACTAACCCCCCCCTAACCCGAAACCTCAAAGTGGTACTTTCCCCAAGTAGGGGGACCCCAGTATAGGCCCCAAAATACTGTAATCCTTACTATGGAGACCCCCAAAAAGGTACCCCTAATTAACGAAAGCCCCCAAGTGTGTTGAGATAAGGATTTGTTGCGTCTGCCTGGAAGTGCAAGCTTATAGGGCTAAACCTCAAGCCCTAAAACCCAAACCTTAAACCCCTAAGCCCTAAATCCTAAACCTTAAGCCCTAAACCCTAAACCACTAAACCCTAAAACCCCTAAACCCTAAACCCTCAAACCCCTAAACCCTAAATCTTAAACCCCTAAACTCTAAACCCCTAAACCCTAAATCTTAAACCCCTAAACCCTATACCCTAAACCCCTAAAGAAAACCGTGTCCTCTACGGCCGGCAGGCCTGGGATGATGCGCCTGCCAAGAACAACACCCGCGCGCAACCCGATTGGCTGTCAGGTAGTATAGTCCCCGTTAAGTAGATAGAATATGGGTATATGGGCATCTTATTCTGATATACCCAAAGCCATATTCTGTCTACCTAAGGGGGACTATAGACTTTGTAGAGCTCTAGGGTTGAAGCTTTAGGGGTTTAGGGTTTAGGGGTTAGGGTTCAGGGGTTATGTAGGGATAACGGACAATAAAATGGAGAGCACAGGGATTATAATATAGGGGTTATATAGGGACGTTATAGGCGTCATATAGGGGTTATATGGGGATCATATAGGGGTTATATAGAGGTTATATTTCAGGGAGTAGACCTTGTAGAGCTTTAGGGTTGAAGGTTTAGGGGTTGGCGGTGTAAGGGTTCAGGGGTTAGGGGTTGAGGGGTTGAGGGGTTAGGGTTTAGCGGGCTAGGGTTTGGGCTTTAGGGCTTTAGGGCTTTTGGGTGGGGCCGGGGCCTAGAGTTCTGGATTTAGGGCCCTGGGTTTTCAAATTAGGGATTGTTCGAGAAGTATAGTGGAATATTGAGCTCCGGGATACCTCAGAGCAAAGATGGCCCGGTAGATACTAGGTAGCCATTAGGTCAATCCCGCCCTGTAGTACTGGCTCCTTAATATGGAATTACTAAGGCCTTACTATACCTACCATAGTCCCTTGTGGTACCCATAACTGGGTGGGGGATTGACCCAAGGTAGCCATGGTCGTAGGGTGTTATGGATCTTAGGGTGTTAGGGGTCTTTGGGTTTGGGATTTCAGGCTTGGGGTGCTTTGGCCAGGGTGCCGAAGCGCTTATCCTGACCTGCAATCCAGGTGCAGAGTTCGAGCTCTTATGGGTCTATCCAAAAGCCTCTGAGCCCAGCTCATAACCCTGAGCCCCAAACCACGTAGCCCAATTCTTAAGCCTGAAGCCCTAAACCCCTGAACCCTAAGCCATATACCCTAAGCCCTTCAGATTTTCCTCGGAATTCGTCCCAATCGCATTGAAAGCATCAAGGTTTTTGTGGTAGGCCGTCCTTGACGCATGGAGCTCGTAGCCTCTACAGTTATTTGCTTCAAGTTTTCAGTTGCTTAGGTTTGAGTTTGGGGTGTAGGGCTCGGGGTTTAGGTTTAGAGCCCAGGAATATGGAGAACCAGCTGGGAAAGAAAAGGAAACATGACCCAAAGTCCCACAAAGAAGCCAAACGCCTAAGGGTCTCCCATTAGCCCGCAACTTCCCTCCCTCGTGCGTGCGCGCAGAAGGTCCGAAGGCCTCTTGTAGCAGTTTCTCGAATATCTGTTTATATATATATATATATAGGTAGATTATGGTATATTTATCATATAGTATAAGATATTGGGGTTATATTTGGGTTATCTTGGGATAATGGGCAATAAAGTGATTACGTAGATTGCGGGTCCTTGGTAGTGCTGAAATAGAAATCGTCTTTGTGAATTTCCCTTTGCACCCTAAGCCCTGAACCCCAAACCCCAAACCCTAAACCCCAAACCCTAGACCCCAACCCCAAACCCTAAACCTCAAACCCTAAACCCCAAACCCTAAACCTTAAACCCCAACTCCCAAACCCTGGGCGGGTCCAGGAAATGCGCCGAGACCATGGACATGTACAAGTCGCTAGGAGCCCAGATCTCCTGGGCTGCTTCTAGGATTTAGGGTTTAGGGTTTAGGGGTTTAGGGTTTAGGGTTTAGTCGTTTAGGGTTTACTGGATCATTGTTAGGGATCCTTTATACTGTTTTGGCTTATGGGATTCCTTATATTTATGTAAAGAGGATCCTTTATTCTTCCGGGGGTAATGTGGGCTAAGTGTAGGGCTTGCAATAATCTAGGGTTTAGGTATTAGGGTGTAAGTTGGCTTACTACAGGGGTTATATAGGGATAATGGAAAATAGAATGGAGACTACTATTGCGGGTTTAGGGTTTAGGCCTGCTGTTAAGGAATCTAGTTTAAGCAACCATAATCTGGGTATATAGGGTTTCGGGTTTTTGGGTTAGGATTTAACTTGCTATTTCATGGAAAGGTTGTAAACAATGGGGTTGCCTTATTCGAGTAATTTGTGAAAAGTTCCTTCACAGCAACTAGTCTTGGCAACAGCTGTGCCTGAAGGTTTCATTTTTTTGGTCTTGTCGTTATGGAAGGTAAGTCCTAGTAGTACCCCCCTCACAAAATTCCCATGGTCCCTGCACGCCCCGAAAATACCACTGAAACCTTAAACTCTTAACCCTAAACCCCAAACTGCAAGATGAGAACTGAGTTGTATTGTCAACTCAGAACGAGATTCCATGTTAACCCAGACCCGTGATGAATAAACCCCCTCCCCTTGATAGGGATCATAATAGGGATCCTAATATTTGGGCCTTAACAGGAGGGGGGGTCTATTCATCATGGGTCTACATTACCCGCAACTTCTAGGCACGCTTTCGGAGTTGAGCCCCGTTTTCTGCACTGAGGCGTGTGTGAGAGTTGAGGGCGGTAGACCGATGCTTATGCCCTAAATCCTAAACCCCACACCCTTAACCTTAAACCCCAAAACCTAAACCCTAAATCCTAAACCCCTAAACCCTAAAGCCCCTAAACCCCTAAACCCTCAACCCCAGAAACCCTTCGCTTCAGGGAGTCGCACGAGCTGCAATTGCTTGGGGTCGAAGCTTGTATAGTTGGGAACACTATCCACTGAAGCATTTGGTGTAACTAAGGTTGAGGATTTAGGGAAGGCGCAGTTTTCTCCCCAAACCCAAAACCTTAAACCCCCACACGCTGAACCCCTGAACCCCTGAGCCTTGCATCCCTAAACCCTAAACCCGAAATCCTGTAAGCGAGTTTGAGTCATCATGGTCGTTCCGGGTAGTTGACATGTGAAACCTGTTGTGTTTGCATCTGCGTGGTACACCACGGAAGCAGGAGCTACAAATTGCAGTTGACTGATGCTGATGGCAGGGCAGGGAATTGCAGTACGTCGTAGGGCTTTGGGTAAGCCCTTCGGGGAGGACACTCATGCGAATTGCCGTGCAGCATTCCAGTCAGGACCATGGCTACAATGCGGCTACAAAGGAAAAGGAGAGCACTCAACTGGGTTGCTGTTAAGGGACTTAACTTAAACTACTATATTGGGGAAACCTTATTTACTATATATTCCCATTATGGTAACTTAATTTAAGTTCCTTAACGGCAACCCAGACAATGTGGCTACAAAGGAAAAGGAGAGCACTCGAGCAGTAATCAAAGGCTGGTGCTGCTGTCCCGCCGAAACGGAGGCCTTCGCGTGGCACCTCAGCAGCCCCACCTTCCTGCGGACCCATAACTGGGTTGCTGTTAAGG
>CAJNIZ010002649.1:13111-25368 GCA_905231905.1 Symbiodinium pilosum
AAACCCTGAACCCTAAACCCAGTTTGAACTGAACCCTGCAAACCAGAGGTTGCTAAGAGAAGCTCTGTGCTGAGGCAGGTTTAAAGATACTGGTGGGGAGTATATCATATAGGGATTGTATAGAGAATGTACAAGGATTACATAGGGACTTTACAGGGAATGTATAGGGATTGTAAAGGGAATATATAGGGATTATCTAGGGATTGTGTACGGATTATATGGGATTATATAGGAGTACTGGGATTATATAACGATTACATAGGGATTATGTTCCTCTCGTCTCTACAAACCACCAGTAAGCATCCCTTGTCGCACGCCCATGGGAGGCTTGAGTGGAGACTGTCTGCGGCGAAGCCCTAAACCCGAAACCCCTAGACCCTAAGCCGTAAACCCTAATCCCCAAACCCTAAACCCTGCAGCTAAGCCTCTTCAAGAAATGTGCAAACTGCCAGGATGGGGACCTCTCGTCTTGCACCGACAAGGACATCCCTCTGACAGACATCTGCACCTGGCAATGGGCACAGTTCCAAACTTAAGGGTTTCGGGGTTTAGGGTTTAGGGCCCCAAACCCTAGATCCCCTCTGCAACACTAAATAACCCTACCCCAAACCCATCTAAGCCATAAACCCTTAACCCTGGTAGCACTTTCTTTACCATTCCCGTATTTTAGATCCCTATATGAACTTATGAAAATACATATATATATATATATGTAAATATATAAAACCCTTCATAACCTTCAAAAGTAGTTTCCTATATTGGGGTGGTCTCCCTATTTGGGGCAACCCTAAACCCTACACCCTAAACCCTAAAATCAAAACCCCAAACTCTAAATCCCTAAGCCCTAAACCCTTTTGATTACAGGTTTTCGTGCGAGGCCGCCTCGAAGCGTCGCAGCTGCGCCAGCGTTATGACATTGCGACTGTCAACGCCAGCTGCCCTTCGTGGGTTTCCGGGTTTAGGGATTAGGGTTTAAGGATTAGGGTTTAGGGTCCAGGGCTTGGGGTTCTTGAGGATCATATAAGGTTAAAAGAGATTTTATATGGAGATTCATGTGGGGGTTCAATGATAGAGCTATAAGGGTTTTTCGAAGAGATTTATATGAACTGTCGTCTGAACTCCTAACATCCCCTGGCTCACAGAGGGATTTCTAGGGTTTAGGGCTAAACCCTAGACCCTAAACGGCTTAGGATTGAGGAGCTCACGTTGAGCTGTCTACTCACAGCACTTTCTGAAAAGCCTGCCTTAACTGCTTTTCCTGCTCTTCACTTGGGAACTCCTCAGCCTGAGCCAAAGGGTTTGAGGGGATTCACGTAGGGTTTGGGTTTTCGGTTTAGGGTTCAGGGTCTAGGGTTTAGTTATATAGGGTTGCATAGGGAGATATAGGGATGTGCATAAGGATTTGTAAAGGGGAATGGAACATGGAAACCGCTGTTCAGGTTTCTCCATGCAGCTAGCAGGACGGGCATCAAGAAGCTACTTGGGGGTTGTCAAATATTCGTCTCCCAGAAGCAGCCCTTTCGCCCCCTTTCGCCTGCTTTTGCCCGCAGCATTTCTGAAACAAAATGCAAGAGACCCTATCAAAATCCGAATTACGTACAATGTCTTCTATCTGATAGATTTGTTGAGTGGACTTTGCCATGTTTTACAGCATGCTTCGCAGCCTATCCATGTCGTTGGTAAGGGCTTGGAGGGCGTTGTTGTGTTGATTAGCTTGCCCCGTTGCGGCATTGGGCGCAGACGTGTGACGGGGAGGCCGTTTCTCCGCAGGAAGGCCTGCAGCTACCCATTCTTTGAAATGAGAGGCCAGGCTTTTCATAGAAGCCCGAGTGGCCAACTACCTTCCCGGGCCATGTCAGTCTTTCGCGTCCCTTTCATGTGCCTTTCGCGAAAATCCGTTCTGCAACATCCGCCCCAGAAGCGAGTTCATATACATTGATACCGATGATGATGATGAGAGACAGCAAAAGACTGTAGTAACACATCTGTACTGAGAGTTGCTGGAGTTGCACATTGCAGCAATTGCTCACATGTGTTTCCTTAGAACAGATTAGCCATCAAAGCCTCCACAGACCAATGTTGCAATGGACCTGCTCCAAATGCCTGACATGAGCCAAAACGACCCTGCTACATTTTAAAACATGAGTTTTCGGACGATCCCTCTTGGAGGGTCAGAGGGACTTAGTAAGTATACTTATTACCCCTATAACCCACATGATAAACCCAGTTGTCTCCATTAGTTACGTAATTACTCAGTCCCCCTAACCCTGCCTAACCCTTCACCCAGGCAAGCACAAGATCACCGTGTGCCGCCCTTCCGGCAAGCGACATTGGGACATTTCAAACTTGCGGGACGTCCCTGCTGATTTCATGCCCTGGACACTTCACAGATTCGCTCGTATGGCTTCCATCTGTGTCTTTTACGACTAGCTGTGGCAGAGGGCCCTGTTAAACACTGAACCCTTTGCATCTCGGCTTGCGCAAACCCCGAACCCCAACCAAACCCTAAACCCCAAACCCTAAACCTTAAACCCAAAACCGTTAACCTTAAACCCGAAACTCTAAACCCCAAACCCTAAACCCCCAAATCCTAAACCCCAACCCCTAGATTGCGTGCCAAATTGCAATGGCTTGAAAAACCATCAGCGGATCTCCAGGGAAGCCCAAGTTGGAGATGAACCGAACCTCATCTTGCTTGGGCTTACCAGGGAATGGGGGTTTAGGGTGTAAAGAAAATACTACTTTGGGTCAAGGTTTAGGGTTAGGGTTTGGAAAAAACATTACTTTGGGCCAAGGTTTAGGGTTTAGGGTTTGGGGAATGCATTACTTTAGGTCAAGGTTTAGAGTTCAAGGACAACATCATATAAAAATTGTATAGGGATTATTATATTCCCTTCTTCCCTACTAACCACCAGCAAGTCAGTAGAACAAATAGCAGCCATCACACACCCGAACGGTAGTTTCCCATGTAGGGGACCCCACTATAAACCCAAATATGGTAGTTTCCCAAAATAGAGGGACCCCAGTATACTATAGCCCTTATTATAGGGACCCCCGAAACGGTACCCCCAATTTCAGGAAACCCCTATATGCTATAATCCTGATTTTTGGGCCCCCAAAAAAGGGACTCCTACGTTTGGGAAACTCCTGAGTGCGTTGAAGGTGGCCCAGTCTTTGCAAGAAAGGCAACGAAGCGCTAGCCTGTTGACCTGGCCGGACCACTGAGCTGGAGGAATGCGCAGGCCGTAGGGTTTAGGGTTTAAAGTTTAGGGTTTAGGGTCTCTACAAGCTTACGGCATCTGACCGCTGGTTCGCAGGGAATGAAGGCAGAAAACTGCTTTACGACTGGGGATTTTACAGGGGCCACTATACTTACGATAAGGATCCGTTCCTTCCCACTATAACCCTAAACCCTAAACCCTTAACCCCTTACCAGAGGTAAGTACAAGGAGCTACCCTGATTGAAAAGGCATTTTGGGCCTTGCTTTGCTCTCCGCCAAGTGCTGCCGAGTTATTGTACCTTACTGGAGATTAGTCCGGAATAAGGGACTACATTATAGGGTGTGGGCCTTGGGGTTGTTAGGGAACAAGGGAACATATTATATGGGGATTATGTAGGGATCCCTAAACCCTAAACCCTATTATGTTCCCTAAACCCTTAGGTCTCAGTAAGATACTCATCCATGAAGAGTTCATGAAGAAGCGGCCATCGATAAGCAGCCCACGTGGCAAACTCGCCTTGTACTTATACTCTTAGGGAGCATACATACACATATGTATGTATGATTCAGGGTTCAGGTGTTTAGGCTTTAGGGTTCGGATACATACGGCTTATGGCCCATAAGAATTCTTTAAAAAATCCAAAGGGGAGAGATGCAGTCAGGACTCTTTGAGCCCTCTTCAAGTCATCTGAGCCCACAGCTCCTTCGGCAACGGAGCTTGGAAGATGGCGTTTTCCCAATATTCGGAAGTCATTGTAATGAGGATTGGTTTAGGGTTTAGGGTTTAGGACATTCCTACCCTAGGGAAGTCATTGTAATGAGGATTGGTTTAGGGTTTAGGGTTTAGGACATTCCTACCCTAGAATCAAACCTTACATCTCCATTTTGGGCCCCCCCATTTATGGAAGGTACCAAGTCAACCGCAAGGATTTTCCCTCCTGGCGTGTGCGACCCACTGGTCCATTGGAAAGCCTGTGTATCATCTTCCTCCACGACAGCGACTTCCTTAGGGTGTAGGGTTTAGGGCTCAGGGCTTAAGGCCAAAGGCAAGTAAAATGGGCCCCACAAAATCCGTAATGAGGCCCCGTAACCCCCTCATAATTTGTGCGTATATCTTATATGTAGAGAGAGTGTGTGTGCATGTATGTATATGTCTTTACAGTACCCCAAGGGCCCCCCATTTCGAATGACAGACATTGCTTCGTGTGAAGGCGGGCTGCCCAATGCAATAGGCTCTTCTACAGGAGTGTGAAAGAATACCGTGCATGTATGTCTACAGGAATTGATGGGGACTGCACAGAACCCCCGCAAGAACAACAAAAAAAATATGAAATCTTCACTCCACGAATGGGGAGCTCGAACGAGGTGCCGAACATCTAAGTTTCCACGGAGGGCATAAGGATTACCAGAGTTCAACACCCCTGCCCCCTCTACTGGGTTGCTGTTCAGGAACGTAAATGGAGTTAGTATGCTGGGGAAACTCTATGAATTACTATATATACCCATTATGGTAACTTAATTTAAGTTCCTGAACAGCAGCCCAGTCCATTGGCCTACACTTTGCCTGGTGCAGCCAGAGCTCCGGCTCAGCAAGCCGGACGGAATGGGTCTTTTTAACCTCGTTTCCAGGTTCCGGATCTGGTGCAACTTCTTCGGTCATGAGCAACAACCTTGGGTGACAGCATCTGCTTCTGGCCTACGGCTCTGTATGGATCATTCCCCTATGCAGCACAATTTTGTGCTTCTGCCAGGTTTCTTTCGTTGGGCGAAGTCCGGGAAGTGGGCGGCAAAAGCTGCAGTTGGCAGCTTCAGCTACCACGTCTTCGTATCATTGCTTACGTGATGGCAGTCCAGACACAACTGCCTTGAGCATATCGGCTGCAAGTAGCAGGGACCACACCGGAGCCCTTTGGATAGCCCAAGTCAAGCTGCTATATATTGCCATTCTTACTACTACTGTTCTTACACTCTTATTCTGATTATCACTGTCATTTCCGAATTATTTCCTATTCTTATCATGACTATTACTAGTACTGTTATTATATTGTTCTTACTTCTATTGCTGGTATTACGGTTGCTTCCCATTATTACTATTATTGCAACTACTGTTGCTATTAGTAAATCAATGTCACTGCAAACCTTACTACTTGCATTGATATTACTGTTGTTGCTATTAGTACTACTACTAAACTTTTCAGTGTGTATCGTGAATGAAGGAAAAAACTGCGTGGTCCAGTCCTTCTGTGAGGCTTGCCCAGGACGATCGCGGGGCCGTTGCAGACACTACAGGTGCAGGTCGTACCGCTGCTGTAGGAGCAGGAGCCGCAACGACAGGAGGAACTTGTCGGCTCTTCACGGTAACCTGTGTAGGTTTTAGGGTTTAGGGTCACAGAATCAAAGGCGAGAGCGCGGCTCTATTTGCAGAAGCAACATGCCTCTGGAGGCTTTCCCGCCACCTTGCAGGACAAAACGACGAACCTGCACTGTGCAACAAGATGGGAGTTTCCGTAAACAAGGGCCATAACATAAACCCCCATCTACCCTGTATACTATCCTCTTCTGTCGCGACTCCCACAAAAGGGCACCGAGTTTTTGGAAACCCCCAGATTGTGATCGCATGGGTCCAGACGATGGCAGCCCAACAGGGCTTCAGCTCATCCTCTGCAGCAAGCAAAACCGTTACAGACTGGCTATCCCTTCCCAAGCCCCAAAAAGCATCCAGAAATTAGATCCCCAGATCCTTTAAGGGGTCAGGGTTACGTCCATCAGCACTCCTGCCCGGTAGCCGTTCGCGATCTTGCTGCTATCGGAGGACCTTGCATAGACAGTTGGATCCGAAATCGAATGTGTTTTTTCAAATGTCAGTTATTTTCGTAGGACGCTGCATGATTTCGTGTTATGACCTTGGGATTGTGAACACGCTTGAAGCTGCACACAGCCATTTCGCCAGGCATGATGTGGTCGTACCATAACCCCTTGCCGGCACTGAACACCGCAGAGGTGCCACCACCCTCATGTGTTATTCAGATCCTTTGCGCGTGTAGACTTGCAGCGTTCGATTCAACCACCAGGCATGACGTCATTCGGGGAGTAGGGAGGCTGGACGCAACCACCTGCATGATGTTCTCCCAACAATAACCATGACATGGTACCGAACACTACAGAAAAATGGGGACGTTTGATACAACGACCAAGCATGACGTTGGCCTTGCCGTGGTACTGAGAGTAAGGAGGTTGGATTGAACCACGAGTCGCTCATGCAGCGAAAAGATGAATTTGGGAGTTGATCTCCCACACACCAAAGCTCCTTTTCCTGTAGAAAAAAATGTTGACCCTGAGCCCCGCCTTCAAGAAGCTCAGATTCTTTTGGAAGAATCAATCTTGAACGCCCCTTCGTCCTATGATGACATCAATCTGATTTCCAGAGCTTATCCTCCCCTTACTACTGAAGCAAGGGACAACTCAAGCCTAGCTACGGCAGCTATTGTGTGTTGTTAGGAGCCACAACAAACATGAGATGAAGTCCCTCAGATCCAATGTTCCAAATCATGGCGGTTGTTTTGAACAGAATCTTACACACTCAGAAAACAGAACAGAAGCAGCCGCACCAGAATGACAACAGCAATGCAGGTTCCAAAGGAACAAAAATGGGAAAAGACTAATAGTCAAAACGTGATAATCACTGCTACTCTTGTGTTATTTGTAAAATACCAACAACAAGCATTAGCATGTACTATTCGTATCACAAGACGACCATAAAGCACAAACTCCCTCAAGATTTCAAAGCCTCAGAGGACGCCACGAGACAAGTAACCACAAGACGGATAACATTTAGTGAGCTCATGCACAACGAAAAGCACTAGCACCCTTATAGTACCCTTATCATCTTCATTACCAGCATTATTGGTCATAATATCTTATAAGTTTGGGAGCCGTTCATTTTCGATGTTGCGGCTATTTCTTTTGGAGGCTGCACGCGCCTGCTGACAAACTTGCTGTCACCGTTGCCGTCGCCTCAAAAAGATGATGCATCCAGTCCCTAGACTTCTTTTCCATTATCTCAATATAACCCTACATTCAAAGGGGGGAGGCCTTTTTTTTTTCAACCCAGGGAGGCCTAAAGCCTAAACCCTACACCACACGGAAGGCTGAGCATCTGGCCACAGGCATTGAACTCTGCTTTCTGTACACAGGTTTTGCCTGGGTGCTGGCGGACTCTCTCTGGTAAAACGACTACTATGATGTATAAACCACTACTATTCTTGTGACTACTTTGGTTCTTCTTCCTTGGTACTGATACTGCTGCTGCTGCTGCTGCTACTGCTACTTGTACTGATACTGCTGCTGCTGCTACTGCTGCTGCTACTGCTGCTGCTACTGCTACTGCTGCTGCTACTGCTACTGCTACTGCTACTGCTACTGCTACTGCTATTGCTGCTGCTGCTACTGCTACTGCTACTGCTACTACTACCACCACACTGTTATTATGTTGGTTACTACCATTACTCTTACTACTCCTTCTGTCTCCGACTATAAATACTGTTACTATTTTGATTGTTTCGAAGCCCTAAACCCTAAACCTTACGTAAACCCTGAGCCTAAACCCCAAGTTTATTGTTGCCACTGCCGTCTCCGAAACGCCGCGTTGTTGCACTCAGATCCCCGCCCCGGTCTGGCATACATTTGGCCTGGCGCGACATGGTAGCTTCCATAAATAAAGCGGGTTGGGTTTAGAGCTTAGGGAACCCTTAGAAGAACCCCAAATACTAGAATTTTACAGAAAGTATCCCAAATTTTGAGAAACTCCCAATTGAACTCAATCCTCTGAGACACTCGGATCCACAGACCCATGAAGCATTCCATTGCTGGGTTGCTGTTACTCAACTTATGGTTCAAATTACCACAGTATGGGTATATAGTAAGCAATAGGCAAAAAAATAATTTTCCCCCTATATAAACCCAGAGAGTCATCCCTACCGAGGCCAAGATGCCCGAGAGGTGCTGTGATGCTCCTCTGGAGGTTGAGTGGCCTCCAACGCAAATGTTGCAGCACGAAGCATAATAATAGAAATAGAATACGGTCAACGGCACTGACAAGAGTCACAATAACAATATAGTAGTTTCCATTATCCCCTACATAACCCAAATAAATGCTCTATAATCACGGTACAAACGATAAAAATAATTTAAGCTGCATTGAACCCAAGCTTGGCCACGGACACTGCGTTGACCCCTGCACAAGACCCGGGGGTACAATGCATCCAGAAAATGCAAAACTACATGCGCTGCAAAATGGCCCGGTGCCTGTGGGGGACTGGAGTACCTCAGACGAAAATCTATGGCTGCAAACAAGGAAATAAAACGCAACTTTCTGCAAGTGAGCGACTGCCATTCTACCTTTGACGACAACTGCTGCTAGCTGCCCATCGCTAGCACAAGGGTGCGACGTGATAACAAAGGTAATAAATTAAAGATTATGGAATGGTACTAATAATAGAAATAGAAGTAGCAATAGCAAGTATATAGTAGTAATGAAGGTAAAGATAGTAATGGGGGTATAGTAATCTTTGTGCCACTCGCCTCGAAGCCTCTTGGCGAAGCATGGACATGAAACGTGCTGTCACGTGCTTCGGCTGCTGGAGCCTGCAAGGCAGTCGGTAATGCAGACCCGTGATTAATAAACCCCTTCCTTTTAAGGGCCTTCATATTAGGGTCTCTATTATACCCCCTATTAGGGGGAGGGGATTTATTAGTCATGGGTCGGGGTTAGGCGCGACAGCGTTTCAGACACCTGGTCCCAGAGTGTTGATCCGCTGTCATGCGGTCAACTGATTCCAATTCGTTCGAGTCCATAGTAGTAATAATGGTAGCAAAAGTGATGATAGAAAGAATGTGGCAAATCTAAGAATAGAGGTAATATAGCAATAAGAGAAGTAATACTAATAGCAATGATGGCTAATATGAATTATGCTAGTAACACTAATACTACTAATCGCCACAACAGTAATAAGTAATAACAGCAATAATTGTGAAAGGACTAATAGCAATTGCGCGTCTACAGGCCGACGGGGCCAATAATAATACTGATACCCTAAACCCTAAACCCTAGCAATAGTGAGAGTAATAACCTTCCCGCAGGGAAAGCTTCTGGAAACTGGAGCGGTGGCATGGCAAACAGTCCCGCAAAGCCGCAGTCATGGCGTAGCAAAGAGCTGGTGAGTTGGGTTTAGAGTCTAAGATATATCGAGATGGTATAGTGTTCGTGTCCGGTGAGTTTTGACCGGTTTTACTGTTGCTTTGGGTTGTTTACGGGGCCCTAGACAATTTCGATTTGTCCTTGGCTTGAGGGTTTAAGGCAATGTGAGGGTGCCATGAACAGTGAAAAAACCGCTGGTCCATCTAAC
The DNA here is from genome assembly GCA_905231905.1 of Symbiodinium pilosum. NCBI lineage: Eukaryota > Dinophyceae > Suessiales > Symbiodiniaceae > Symbiodinium > Symbiodinium pilosum. The sequence goes on from CAJNIZ010002649.1 coordinate 22,737, forward strand.
CCAGGAAAGGCGGCAAGTATTTTCTTTCAACTCACTATGTCGCACTCGCTGCTTCCAATTTGGAACGCTTCGCAGCAGGCTCCTGTGCCTCAGGCCAAGCTTGAGCATGGCACATTTGAAGAAGACAGACGACAAGCAAAACCCTAGGTGGACCCCCACCCTGTAATAGTGCTACAATAGGAATATAGTAGGGCCTTCATATAATCACTGCTATCCCTTCTAGTCAGTATTACTGCGTGGAGGGGTCCACCTAACATATACCGGACCCGAGGTGTGCACGGCAATGGTTTGCCTGACTGAACAACTCGCACCAGTCAGGGGAAGTGTTTAGCGTTTAGGGTTTGCCTATAAAATTGCGGATGAAACTGACTCTCCACTGAGAGCAGTCCGAAGCAAATTAGCCAGCTTGCATTACGAAGGACCTTGGCAACCAGAATAGGACCTGGCTTGGCTGGGTTGCTGTTAAGGAACTTACATAAACTAAGTTACTCTCTCTCACGCGGGATCAGAAGCTACTACATTAAGGAAACCCCCATTATTTTATGTATACTCGTATTCTGGAAACTTCAACTAAGCTCCTTAACAGAAACCCATTTGAGTAGCGTTGTTTTGGCGGTTGAACCCGTAAGCTGATGTTCCTTATGAAAATACCTATACCCCGAAGAACGGATAGAATCTTGCATTTTATTGGGTACCATAATGTCGCTTAATAAGATGACCCTAAACTCTCCTAAACCCTAAAGAACAACCCTAAACCCGACCCGGAACTTACGCGGTGGGAGCTTGGCACTGGCCACAGGATACATACGTTAGGAGGACCCCCCACCCTGTAATAGTGGTATGATAGGAATATAATAGGACCCTAACATACACCTTATTATCCCTTATAGTCACTATTACAGGGTGGGGGGTCCACCTAATACGTACGCAATGCTTGGCCCAAAGGGCATCTAAGCCTCAGGCATCGTCGGAGCCAAGCCTCGCATGCGGAGTAGACGTAGGAATAAGCGTAATCGTGGTAAAACGAATCATAATCATCGTAGTAGTACAAGCAGTCATAGTAAGAATAGTATATATAGCAATCATAACCATAAGAATAACAATATGGAGAATATTAACAGTATTAGTAATAGTCATTGTCATAGTAATAATAATCCACCGGCGGGCATAGGCTGGTTGGGTTGCAAGGCCTCCGATTGGCACCCCCACACCACTGTTCAGATGCGCCTTTGCAACACTTGTGACTTGCGTGCCAGTTTTCTCATACTGTAGACCCATGATTAATATACCCCCTCCTTTTAAGCGCTTTCCTCTATATTAAGATCCCTATTGTAATCCCTACTAAGGGGAGGGGGTATATTTATCAGGGGTCTACAATCCAATACAAAAGGACGCAGTAAGACCAAGATTTCAACCGGAGGCAGAGGGGCTGTAGTCATGCCTCAGCAGAAGGGCACAACGCCTACGAAGCTTCTTTGGCCACATGCATAAGGAACATCTTGCAACTTTGGCACCCAAAGGTACCCCCATGGGCCTGCCAAAGAATGATGATTATTATGTGCTTACATGTTTCTTACTCTTCTTCTGTAATATTTTTACCATTATGAAGAAATGTGAATCATTCTCTATCCACACCAAAAGCACCTGCCATCAAAACCTTCGCCGGCAGCACTGCGACTGGCAAGCTCCACAAGCGGCACAGCCCAAACTTTGTGGCTGACCTGCGAAACCTGCCGCTACCGCGCATGAAAAGGGTTTAGGGTTTAGGGTTTAGGGTTACTGCCCCCACTCAGTAACAGTGGAATAATAATGATAATACTAATATGGTTATATATGGCCCTTAATAGGACCTGTAACATAGCCTGTTACGGGGGGGGGGGAAGTACCCAAGGTTTAGGCCTTAGGGTTGAGGGTTTGGGATTAGGGAAGTTTCAGGTGGGTAGCTTCCCACATATAAGCCTTATACAGCCCTTGTGTAGTCCTTGTGTCCCCATATAAGCCTTACATAGGCCTTATGTACGGGTACCCACCTGAGCTTTGTTTTTTCCTTAAAAAGTTTCTTATGCTAACATGGAACTACGCGGAACGGTTGTTTTCCCTGCGGAAGAGACTACGCGGGGATGCTGTTGCTATTCAACTGACTACGCAGACTACGCGGCACAGCTGGCCTACACAACGTTATACGCAATACGTCTTATGAAAAATACAAACTGCGCAGACTACGCGGACAAGATAACCTACACGTGACTACGCAACAGAGGCTACGCGAGCCCTCTTGCAGCTTCACGGCCATCAAAGCTCTTTCATGCAGAAAAAAGACGCTGCTCACCTGGCAACTACCCACGTGCAAACTTCCTCAGCCTTCCTTGAACCAGCTGTGGGAAGCCTGGTTGGGGAGCTGATTGCACCTTGGAAATCAGAACCCACCAAACACTTGTAGTACCACATGACAACACATAAGAATGCATGAAAAGACAAAACAATATGTATTAATGGATAACAGTACGTACGAATGACAAAATAATAGCACAGCATAGCAACATAATACATAATCATCATGATACATGAGAATCATAATGATCATCATGAAAAGCACAGGAAATTAAAAAGAAGGCCTTAAACCCTAAACCCT
>CAJNIZ010002650.1:12846-25607 GCA_905231905.1 Symbiodinium pilosum
CACAGGAAGAAAGCCTGCTGCACGATAGAGTTTGGGGTTTAGGGATTAGGGATTAGGGTTCAGGGTTTAGGGATTAGGGTTTAGGGATTAGGTTTTAGGGGTTAGGGTTTAGGGTTTAGGGTTTAGGGTTCAGGGTTTAGGGTTTAGGGTTTAGGGTTTGGGGTTCAGGGTTTAGAGTCCAGGGTTAGGCTTTAAATACGGTTGTGTGGCTCCTTCACAATCAAGGAGCAGAAGGTGGTGAGACAGCTACGGCGAACCTCCCTAACAAGAGTTGAGCACTCTCCCGCTTAAGTGCTGACGAAGGCCTGTGCGGGGGTGTCGCTTGTTACAGTGCTCAGCGGGAAACCCCCAAACAAAGACTTACGGGTTCTTGGCAGCGAATATGGGAATATACTCCCTGTCTAATCCCTATATAAGACATTCTAAGAACCAATAAGAAGACCGCCACAGAAAAACATCGCTTAGGACTGGTAATGTCTAGAGGGCTTGAAGCGCATGTAAGGTGCATTTTAGGCTTCTAGCGCGGGCACATTCCCCTGATCAAACCAAGATCTTGAGATCTCAGGGGACGCCATATTGAAGACAGGACTGTGGGACTAGCACTGAGAACCTGGCTAAGAACAGCGCGGCTGAACTGCCTAGGGTGTAAGAAGTGGATCTGTATTGACGGCTTAGGGTGTAAGAAGTGGATCTGTATTGACGGTCACTGTTGACTCCTGGTTCTTGATAGGGAATAGGGGTAAGTTTTTGGCTCCTGGTTCTTAGTAGGGAACATGGAACATTTTCTTAGGGGTTATATAAGGAGGCTATTCCCATACTCGCTACCAAATTTGCTGGTTCTCATCTCCAATTCTATTTGGTCGGCCCGAAGACATGACCTCGGTTGCTGACAGGCAGAATGTCGCAGATGATGCCTCTGAACCAACCCTACATCTGCTATCAGGGGAGTTATGCAGGGGACTTGAAAGTCATGGTTATATAAGGGGATGATGTAGGGATTAGGGTTCAGGGTTTAGGATTTAGGGTTTAGGGTTTACGGTCTGATTCTATAGGGATTAGGGTTTAGATAAGTAGACTATGGCATATCATACTATATCATAATATAACCTACTATAGTATGTTATGTTATTTTCTGTAGATCATACTATAGTATAATACATAATAATCTATTGTGGTTTAATGCTCGCCTAGAATCCTACACCTGAACCAATAGGCATTGGCCTGCTCTGCCAAGGATTCAATCAGCGCTTCCTCAGATGAGCAGTCTCTTGTTTGGCTTTGTCTTCCAGAGTCTTCACGGTTCCTAGTTCGGAATTGCAGAGTATATTCGTAATTTCTCCAACTGCTACAGAATGGGGCCAGTAACCAACATGTAGCTCATTTGTTTGTTTGCTGAGCTCCCAGGCGGGCAGGTAAAATTGCTGAAGCAAGGCTTTGCAGTGTAGTAAGAGCTATGCACCCAGACAACACAAAGTGCGCCAGAAAGATGAATAAAGAACTTGAGGGAATGCATACAGCACGTTTACACATCGGGGGGAAGCCATGACTGATTACTTGCGTCAAGCCTGGTTCTTGACCCAGAACCTATGAAGATCTTTAAGCTACCAGCTAGGCCGACCCCTAAATTATCCCCGAGTCCTTCGCTCCCACCCCCAGAACTCCCAAACTTTGATGTATGGACGCACCTACACATTCCTACAAACCCCTACGCACCCCTACCCCACTCCCGCCACGCACGTCCTCCCTAAACGCTAGACTTTGAAACCCTACTAGGGTAAGCGCATTTGACCCAAAACCTAAACCTTAAAGCCCTTACAACCTAAAACCTTAGGAGGGCCCCCCACCCTGTAATATTGGTATAATAAGAATAGAAGAGGACCCTAATATACTCCCTATTATCCCTTATAGTCACTATTACTGGGTGGGGGGTCCACCTAACTAAAACCCTTCAAACCCTGCACCCCAGCCATTGCAGCCGCGTCTCGTTTTCCTTTTCCAAGTCTCCCTTCACCTCATCCTTCGGCTTCTCCATCACGGCAGTCTCTGCTGCCTCAAACAAAATTAAGGTTGAGGGTTAGGTTTAGGGTTTAGGGTTTATCTAGGGTTTAGGGTTCAGGGGTTTAGGGCCAGTTTTGAGGTTCAGGTTTTCAGATTTTCGGGGCCATAAATTGAATAGGGGACCTTTCAAGGACCATTATATGAACCCTCGAATAGGGACCCTACACCCTAAACCCTAAACCTTTAATCCTAAACTCCAGGACCCGGGCCCTCATCCTCACCACTGAAGCGCGCTTCTCCGGGCGCCTGGCGCGAAACGGAGGCAAAGAGCTTTCTGGAGGGACTATGTACTTGGGGGCCCATGGGACTTAGTAACTACTTATAATTGGGCTTATAACCCTACGTATAATTGGGGGTAGCCCCTATAAGGTCATTTAGGGTGATCATAATTAAGGTTATAAACCCAATTATAAGTAGTTACTAAGTCCCATGGGCCTCCAAGCTATGGAAGAAGGCTTTGTGGGCATTTTGTACCACGGCTATGTGGGTTGTTCTCAGAATTTTGGGCCTCTTTTGGTTACAGATTATATTACGGCACCTAATATGAAGATTTAGGGGTACCAAAATGGGACCCCAAGTTCGGGAACTACCCATATGAGCCATAGTCTAAACTCCTAGTATCCCCTTTAATAACCCTATAGTAGTCCCCTATATCATCCCCTATATACCCCCCCTTTAAAAAGTTTAGACTATGGCTCATATGCGGATTTAGGGGAATAACCTTGGGAATACTTCGGACGTCGTTATTACGGCCAGGTTTTAGGACTTGGGGTTGAGGGTTCAGCGTTTAGGGCTTAGGGTTTAGGGTTTAGGGGTTGAGGGTTTAGGGTTTAGGGTTTAGGGTGGCATTGCAAAGGTTTCAAGCGTCTACGGCTTAGGGTTTAGTGACCTAGGACTTGAAATTCCAATCCCAAACCCAGACCCTGTTTTTTCTCCAAAATACGCCCTTGAAAAGACCCTTGAATGAAATTCCACAACACCGTCCCATAACAACCACGACCCAATACCTAAACCCTAAACCCTAAACGCTACACCCTAAACCAGAAACCCTAAACCGAGCGGGCATGAATCTGACGTCTTCAACCCTGGGATCCCTCAACCTAGGGTTTTAGGGTTAAGGGTTCTAGGATGTTTTAGGGTTTAGCGTTTTAGGGTTCTTAGGTTTTAGGGTTTAGGGTTTTAGGGTCTTAGAGTTTCCCCAAAACCGCGGAGGATGCAAAAATTTCTGCATGAGCCTCAGTGCCTGTTCTCGGGGTTGCTGTAGCCCCCTTATGAGTCAACAACTAAACCCTAAAACCGTCCCCCCCCCCCCAACCAAAAAAAAAAACATGACTTCTCCAGGAAGCCGTCATTCAGACTGGTACCAGACATTCACGCCACATTCGCACGGTGTAGGGACTGATTTGAGGAATTAAGGTATCTATAGGGTTTCACGTGTAAGGTTCAGGGATGCAGGTTAAGAGTTGGAGTTTTAGGATGTAGGGTCCAAGATCTAGGGATTTCTGCTTCAGGGTAGAGCACAACCTTCCGTTTCATAACAGTCTCAGAACCTCAAACTACACCAATATACAACTATCTTCCTGTACAGACCACCATTTGGAGTGAGATTGGGTGACGTCGTTATCAATTGTGGCCAGGCACAAAGATCCCAGGTGTCCTCCTCTCACAACTCGAAAAAAAGTGCCGCAAAAATAACCACCGGTGAGGAAAGGCTACAAAGGTAGCAGGACTATTCGCGCAAAATCCTCATACAACTATGATAACAAATGACTGTAATATGGCATGCCCAGAACCCTTTCCTGATTGAATCATCATAACCCAAAAGGTTTATCTAAATTCAATGCCCTACATTACCTTTTCGCTGCCTCTTTCCGGCCGCTGCCGCGGCCAAGACGGTGGCAACGGCTGCGAGGGGTGCGGAGGCACCTGCATGATGAACGGACAAAGTTATTACCATTATGGTGAATGCTGCTAATGATCCCCTTACAAAGCATGAGAAATTCATACGGGTGTGTAGAAAAAATCACGCGTATCCCCTATATCCCCTTTGAGGGGGTGCAACCCCCTTGACTTGATCCTTGAACTGCCCCAGAAGCCAACAGTCCGCTGAAGGGAAATGGTGGGCGCATGATGGGGAGCATTAAATTGACGAATGATAGTCATAATCGTAACAATACTAAGGGTAATTATTTGGAATTGTACTCGCAATAATCCTACTAATACAAATTAAAGCCAGAATAGTAAGAATTGTTCGCTACAGGCTGAAGGCTGATCCTTTCGTACATTGTCTAGGCCCAGGACCCCCAAGCTTCCTAGGCCCCGCTGCAAAACCTGCAAAACATCACCTACACATAGTAAGAAAACAGAACGAAAACGCAGGCTGTTACCCTATACCCCCTCAATCCTGATGCCCCAGACAAAACAACCCTGCGCATTAAACCTTAACCATGACCCCTAAAACCTCTAAAATCCCAAAACCTGAACCCTCAAACCCCTTGACCTAAAGCCTAAAAGCCCTGAACCCTGAAGCCCTGAACACTAAAACCCCTCCGCCCCAAACCTCTTCCCCAAACCTGGATCCCACAACCTTAAACGAAAAGTCCCACCCAAACCTGAGTACAGGGGCGCGGTTTAGGGTTTAGGGTTTAGGGTTTGTTAATTTCCAAGATCATTCTGAGGTCTACGTGAGGCACCCTACAACATTAAGATGTACGGACTTTAACGCAAAACCCATGAACCCTAAACCCTGAAACCCCGAAACCCTCAACGCAAACCCTGAAACGCCTAAAACACCCTAAACCTAAACCACCAAAAAAAAAAACTGAAAATCACCTACCCTACTGGCCGTGAAGCCCACCGAAGGCCTCGTTCCAAGGAATGGATCTTTCTTAGCCGTCCTCATGCGATCCCAAATGTCAAAATAAAAGCTCTAAACCTTAAACCCCATTCACAGCAGACCAGCTAGCAGGAAGTCCAGCCCGCAACCCTTAACCACTTCCATTTCATGATCCATGTTTCTTTTTCAGTTGATTCTCCATTGTTTGGGCAATAGAGCCCCGAAACAATATATCTCCAAAAGCCCTCAAACCTAAACCCTGCCAAAATCGCTGTATACACCCCGTGTGGAAGGTCAAGCTCCAACAGCCCTAAAGCCAAAGCCCTAACCCCTAAAGCACCCTAAACTTTAGAGTCATACACCCTGGACCCTCAAACCCCCCTACCCTAAACCCTGAACCCTAAACTTAAACCCCTCAAACCCCTCAAACCCCTAAATCCTAACCCTCAAACCTCTCAAACCCCAAAACCATAACCCCCGAACCCGCGAAACCCTACACCTTTAAACACCTAAAACCCGCTCAAAACCCTCAAGCCAACCCCTTAAGCCCCAAAACCCCTAGAAACCCCGTAAACCCCCAAACCTACCTGAAGGCATCACCTGGTAGGCAGGCCCTGCCTCAGTTCCCTTTTCCCTTACCCCCCTTAAACCCCCCCCCGAACACTATATATCCCTAAATCACCGTATATAACCCTATATATATATATATATATCTATACATATACATGTATACCTATATAACCCGAAACCCTAAACCCTAAAGGCCTCGTTCCGGGGCCTGCCGAGCCCGCTGCGCGGGCTGCGCGGCAAGCCTTGCTCTAGTCCCCAGGTGGCTCAACTTTTGGTGGTTTAAGGTTTAGGGTTTAAGGTTTAGGGTTTAGGGTTTCGGGTTTAAGGTTTAAGGTTTCGGGTTTAGGATTTAGGCTTTAGGTTCAGGTTTAGAATTCAGGGTTTAGGGTTTAGGGCTTAAGGTTTAGGATGTAAGGCTTACGGTTTAAGGGTTAGACTGTAAGGTTTAAGGTCTGGGGTTCGGGAGTTAGGTTTTAGGCTTAGGGCTTGGGTGCTTGGGATTCAAGGGGAATATGGCTTAAACCGTACTAGGAATCCCAATACCATTCAAGGCGTATTCCCTAATTGAAGGGTATTGGGCTCTTTAGGTTCTCTTGAAGGTTCGCTTTTAGGATTTTAGGGTTTGAGGGCCGTGTCTTGTAGCAGGACTCCTCACCCACTAATTGTGACCACAAGACGTAAGTGTAATTATGGTAAGGGTCCTCTTCTGTCCTACCATCCACTATAGCGCTGAGGTTTTGCAGGCTGGCGCTAAACGAGGATCGTAATACAACATACCCAAAAGCATATTCTATCTACCTAAGGGGAACTATAAACGCCGCGATAGCATGCCCATAGAGCCTAGCTAGCCTTCCTCTCCCCAAAACGAGGAGCCCCTAAACCATAAACCCTAACCCTTACACTCCCAAACCCTAGACTCAAGCGTTCTAGAGTTGTACCTTAGAGGCCCCCTTATCCCTTAAATGGATCGATCTCCAAAACCAGGGGTAGAATTGTACCCCCTGTCTCAAACCCTTGATAGACCCTAAGCCCTTTTACCCTAAACCCTAAGCCCTAAACCCTTTTACCCTAAACCCTAAACCCTACGCCCTAAACCCTTTCACCCTTTTACCCTAAACCCTAAGCCCTAAACCCTAAACCCCAAACCCTAAACCCTAAGCCCTCAACCCTTTTACCCTAAACCCTAACCCCCCTAACCACCTTTCATCCTAAGGCTTAACAACTGGGTTGGCCCCTAAAGCCTTTGAAAACTATTCGTATATAGGATCCCTTATGAAAGCCATTAGGGAAAATACAAAATATTTCAGGAGCCTACCCAGAGATTGAGGCCTGGCAGGCAGTGCCTCGGGCACCACATTGACAGCGAAGGCCTGGCAGAGTTTGCTGCCACGGCTTAGGGCTTAGGGACCCTAGAGCGCCACTTCTCATGCTTCTACATTCCACCCACCCAACGGGTTCTTGGGAGCGAGGGAATATTTTTCTAGGGACTGTACCGGGAGTATATGCCCGTATTCCCTGCTGAAAGGCAGTAAGTCACAGTAGCGCAAGATCTCCTACTTTGAGGAAGGCTACCTGGTACTTGGTAGCGCATAGGAACGGACGCCTGTAGCAGTCCCTAAATAACCCCCTGCAAAGGTCTCTATAATGCATTCCCTATAGGCTTTAGGGTGTGGGGACTCGGCACCAAAAAGAAGAAAGCATTGCAGTTTCACCCCGAACAACAGTCTTCGTTTGAGTCAGGGGGGCATCTACGGTCCATAGCTCGAGCACATATGCAATAATCCGGAACCCTGAAGCCAGAAGGCCTAAACCCTAACCCAACATATACCCTCAACCCATGTTCCCCCGCCTCATTGAGGAGCGCCATGGCGTTTGATCCACGGAACTTTCGGTCTGCTATTCACGCAGTTGCGTTTGCTGCTAGAGGGGGGCAGCGGCCAACAAAAAGCAACTCCGCAATCAACTGAGAGGAACTGCGTAGCTTACTGGATCATAGTAGGGAATAAAAGCTCATAGTAAGGAATAAGAAAATATATTATATACGGATTATATACGGGGCATCTTCCCTTGTTCCCTACTAAGAACCAGTAAAGTAGGTTTGACTAATAAGATTACAAGCTTTCAGGGTTGGGTGTGAATTTGGTTTGGGCACTGCCCACAAACAGCATCATGTATAGCGCGCATAGTAAAGTCTTAGAAAGTCTTGGGCCCACTCCTTATGGGCTCAACAAAAAGAGCCCTAAACTCTAAACCTTAAATAGAAAACCCCAAAACCTAAACCCTAAACGTCTGCGAATCAACGGGTAACATTTAAGGGTGGGTTCGATGCTCTAGGCTTTAACACCTGCCCGCCCCAAAACGAGCATGGAGCTTCACATAATTAGGCCCTTTTGCCGGGACAGCTGTACGCGTCCCATTTTGGAGTTCCTAACAATGCCGACTCCAGAGGTTTATGACTCCCCCTGTTTACAATGGAGGAAAATCAATGTTTGGGGCATTCATGCAAAGAATCTGCAATCCTGAATGGGGCCAAACAGCACTGGTGCTCCAGTCTCCAGGGCCCCTAACAGGTCTAGCAATGGTAAAGGTTGTGATGAATCAAACCTCACCACACTGAGTCTAAAAACTGCAGGAGCAGATCTCACTTGCGGAGCGCGCTTCCCGTCACAGTTCTCTGCATTATGTTTCAAAAGCCTACCTATAAACCTCCTGTACACATGCCTACACCTTGGTCCTAGCCCCTTAGCTACCAGGCAGAAAGCCTAAACGCATAAACAAGAAACCAATAACCATGAACCCTGCGGCAAGTCCTCTTATACATATGTTCTGCTGTTTATTTTGGGCATTTGGTGGACATATGCGTATATACCCACCCAACCCCCCCTTCCCCCACCAAAAAGAAAGTATACCCTCGTATGTTCATTACGTAGTTCACCCGATTTTGTCTCCCATACTCTGAAGAGGCCCACCCAAATCCCTACACCCTGACCCTAACCCTAGACCCCAAACCCTAAACCTTGACAGAGAGTCAGTTCCGGACGTCATCCAAAACGCAAACATCTGAAGTGAGAACCTTCGTGCCCGTCCAGCACACAAGATTTACGACATGAGGTTCGGGTTTACATCTGCGGTTGAGAGTTTAGGGTGTGGTGCGACTGTAAGTTTGGGGGTTTGGTTCTACGGTGTTCGCAATGCTGGGTTTGGCCACTTGCATTAGCTCTTGGGGCAGCAGGCCAGCATCAGGGAGCAATTCTGAGTTTTCTTAAACCAGAGAGTATGGTGTCATACAGAGAACCGGACCGTGAAACCGTACGGTTCGGTTGCACGATCCGCGGTTCCCCGGTCTCACGGTTTCACGGATTCACGGTCGGGCGCGCGAGCCGTGAAACCGCACGGTCAAGCGTGAAACCACGGCGGCAAGATGGTTGCACGGTTTATGTATTCCCGGGATGGAGCCGTGGCTAACCGTGAAACCGTCGAACCGCGGAATCGCACGGTCAACCGTAGAACCGCGGGCTCCGCGGTTTGACGGTTGGGCAGCAACCGCGGCCACCCGTGAAACCGCGGAACCGCACGGTCAACCGTAGAACCGCCGGCTCCGCGGTTTGACGGTTCGGCAGCAACCGCGCCCAACCGTGAAACCGCGAAACCGCACAGTCAACCGTAGAACCGCCGGTCCCGCGGTTTGACGGTTGGGCAGCAACCGCGGCCAACCGTGAAACCGCGCAACCGCACGGTCAAGAGTAGAACCGTGGTCACCGCGGTCGCACGGTTCAACGGCAACCGCGGCTAACCGTGCAACCGCGAAACCGTACGGAAGCGCGGGCTGCGCGGGATGTATTGTGTTCACACGAGCATGCAAGACCCAAAGCTTGTCATCCCGTGAGATTAAACGATCGCAAGATGGCTCGGCTTGTATTCTCGACCACTGGGGGCGATCTCGGCCATGAAACAAACGCAACTGCAGTAAACGAGGATTGCACAGGCTATGCATGTTGAATCTCCTGGATAATTAGCAGCGATGTCAGCCTTCTACGCATCTTTACTTGGAGTCTCAATTCTAGACGCGGTTGTTGAACGTAATTGTAAGCCTGGTGAGAATGGCGGCTTGCAGACGCTGGATAGTGTAACTGCTGATCCCTGAATCGCGAAGCATCTAATGATCTTAAGTGGAGCTCTCGACGGTAAACCTGCAAGGCTGGAGCCTGTGTACGCAGGTCATTGGTGCTCAACGAGTGCGTTATCAAGATCAAGTCAAGAGGCTGACATGCAAACTGTGTCGCCGGCAACCATGCAGCGTATTTGCTTTTTTTTCCGCCCGACGCAGTGTGGGCAAGTGGACGAGGCAATCCGTAAAGGAGGAATGCTTAGGAGTGCAGTCTGTGGCGGGCAAAGAAATGTTTGGAGGATCTGGGTCATGAGCTTGAAGTTTTTTACATGTGTACTGAGAATGCAATCTTGGTAGAGCGCGCAGAGATTATGTATGGCGCATAATCAAGAGCAGCTGTGGTCAGGACGCCACCGTTAGAACATGTAAGTCAGGGGTAGGCAGCTTGTGTCACAGTGAAACGTAGCTACGGGCACAGACCTGCTGGCCGCATCCTCAGCATGCCGCGTCGGCTCCCATCTCACTTTGGTCCAAACGATAAGAATGGCGCACCTGGCGGAGCTCGGGATGTAGAGTTCGAGTTGGCATCGTGTGGTTTGTTCCTAATTTAGTCCAGGCGTAGAGTCAAACACTGCAAACTGTGTTGCGTCTTTTGAACACAGCATCTACTTGAAAATTCCCCACTGGTTGTACATGATAAGCTTATAGATGGCCAGCATGTTTGTTTGGGACGTGCAAGCTGTCGTCGAGAGGCAGTGCTGGTGTAGGGTTTAGATTTATTGGTGTCTATGACGCTAGCAGCAATCAAAGCGAGCCGAACTTTGCTAGCCACCGGTGATTTTGCATGAGTGTGCAACAGAAATTTGTCCTCTCATTTATTCTGGTACAAAACTCGCGGGAGGCCTGCTGCGTGCGATGCTGCAAAGAAGCCTGACGCACATGAAGCTCAGACGCAAGACGTGCTTCCCAACACATTAGTACGAGAAAAATCGGTAACACGAAGGCAGTAAGTATTTTTGGATGCGAAAAGGTGACACTGCCATAGAGTATTATTGATGGCAATCGGGCTGTCCTGAGTTAGCTACTTCGAGGTCTAAAGCAGAGTAGTAGTACGCGGAAGGTGAGGCACGGCCTGGCAGTGTGCGAATCGTACGAAGCAAGCACAGGACCCGGCCTTCATTCCCTCAAAGCCTTATTCCCCACTAGCCCCCACAAGTTAAATCTGCAGAGATCCAGCCAGTCCAAGCCTCCAAGCAGCTACTTGTCGAATGATCTACCTGGATGTGAACACCAAGCTTAACTAAGCTACCTGTTGCAGGTGACCGAACTTGAAAGGACTTTAATGGGAACCCCAAACCCCAAGAACATACTAGGAATATACCTACCAAGGCACTTGTGTTCCTATTACATTCCTACCATATTCTAGAGGTTCCCTGTTTAGGGGTTCCCAGTAAAGTCCCTCCAGAACTAAGGTTGATGCTGATGATGCTGTTGGACATCAACATCGACAGCCCAACCTTGCCACGAAGACGGAGAAGTGGGCCACCCCGAGCAAGCCCCCTTGCAAGACAAGCCCAAGGCCCAGGACAAAAACTGTCTGAAAAAGCACGGCTAAAGCAAAGCTTCGTGCCACGCATGGCTTGGAAATTGATAGTATTTCTACCATGGGCCTACAGTCCCCCTCAAGTAGATAGAATCTGGCTTTGAGGTATATTATAATAAGATCCCCATATACCCCATATTCTATCTACTTAAGGGGGACCATACCCATTGGCATTTTACTCACCTGATCTGAAGGTGCACAATAGGAACCCGGCCTGCAGGAATGATGCGCGCAAGCAAGGGGGAGGCCTAGGCGGCAACACTTCTAAGCCAGAACACCCCTTTTTGTCTTTGCATCCAGAAATACCCCGAACTACCTCATTTCAAGAAGGTACATCTAAGTGCCCCTGACCGTAGTGGGCCATACGGGGTGCAAGCATCTTGAGTGGTGGGGTGGGTCCTGGGTAGATTTTTTGTCAAGCCATTTGAGCCATATAGTCTAAACTCCTTGAAGGGGGGCTATCTAGGGGATTATATGGAGGAGTATTCTAGAGGTTATAAAGGGGGATACTAGGAGTTTAGACGAAAGCTCATTTAAGAAGGAAGCATCGATGCTAGCCAGGTTTTTGCAAAAACCCTGACAGAAGCCCCCACGAAGGCAAGGCAAGACATGTGCGCTAAATGACACCTATCACAACATCGTGAGGACAGTCTAAACCCCTAAGCGACAGTATATATTGGAACAACCATCCACTCACGCAACCTTAGGACAAACATCCAAGGCAAGCTTCAAGCCCAGCTGAGGTAGAGACGGCAAATGTGAAGCACAACCCGAAAAACTCGGCAGGTGTCAAATTTTCCTGCTCGAGGGGAACAATCTTGGAAGTATAGACTTTCACTGTAACCGCAATATATGTATACCCCATTATAAGATAGTGGTTTCCGTTGTCTTTTCCATTATCCCCATATAACCCCAATGATAATTCACGTGCATGTTCCGCGCGAACTGCGGCACACCGACAAATGGATTGGCAAAGCCCATAGCTTCCCCTACCCCACTTCGCATGCTGACTGCCCTGGCCTCGTACATGTTGTTGCAGACCCCACCTGATCAGGGGCATATGCGGAGCAGGCTGTCACTGGCTCTGCTTGAGGTCCACTACAGATCAGTTATGCCGACCCTAAACCCTAAACCCTCAACCCTAAAACCTAGTCGTACTAATAAGCATAACTTAAGAAAACAACCTCCCACACAGTGGAATTCACGCAGAAGTTTGCAGTCACTAAACTCACACTTGACGGGAACTTTTTAGCTGTACCACCTCTCACAAGGAAGCACACTACACCCTAACCCCAAGCTCTCAACCCTACACCCTGTAGTAGCTTCCATTTTGTTTTCCATTATCCCAATATACTATATTGTCCAGGAGAGCTGGGCTATCCCAGGCGCCTGGTAAAGCAAGAAGCGCGGGGAAGCTTCGATAGGCTGACTCTTTGAGCCAGCTGAGCTGCAAAGCTTTGCGGTGAAGTGGATAGCCCTCACAGGTTTGGCAGAGGCCAGAGATGGAATGAAGGACCATGGCTTGTAGTTCTAAATTCTAAAGCTCTCAAACTATCGAGCTCATTTAGAACTTCTGATTCCAGCTG